>VUQK01033728.1:3552-18452 GCA_015106715.1 Bujurquina vittata
TTCAAGATAAAACTTCATTTACAAATCAAGAAAAACGCTTTTAAAAAAAAAAAAGCAGCTTCTATTTGGAGAACGCCTTTAAAGTGCCCTGCAGTACAATGAGAAGGTGCATTTTTAGCATCACAAACTCCAGGAGTGGTTTCATGCTCTACCCATTCAGCCTGACAGGACCACCTACAGCAGCAGACAAAGAGCTCGGAGGAGCATCGACTTTAAACGCAACACTAGAGCCAGAGAGGAGACAAGAGGAGAGAGAGGGGGGAAAAAAGGAACACACACACACACACAGTTTGTGCCACAGTGAAACACATCCATCACTAGCAATGCTCTTATTTTAACATATGTGTGCTGACTTATTAGTTTCTACAGAACTGTATATATGAATATATTTCTTTGTGTGCGCGGTGTTAAAGCAGTCTGGGCTGTGCGTGGACAAAAAGGGGGGTTGCCATGGCGACCAGTAACAGAGGCAAAGAATTAAAGTCATAATCCGATCGCAGCAGGATGTAATGCTGCTCTGGTCAGAAGATGCCAAGTGGAGGGGCACCAGAGAGAGACTCGGCATCCTTTCATACATCTGAGGATGACGTTAATTCATTAGTGTCTAACAAATTCATCAGACCACCGCCCAGTGTTAGGTACCCTAAATTAAACAGTACTGGTAATTACCAAAATACATTTTTGTGTTTCTGTAACACTTAATCCACCAGCGTGTGCAAGCTCTTTAATCAAAATGATACTTTTAATGCTAAAATATAAACATTACATTTTAATGCTAAAAATACATTTGTTCTACAAAAAAAAATAAAAAGAAGCTTAAAATAACTTTAAGCATCCTTGTCATGAAAAATGAAAGCTTATCGTGTAATTGTTTGTTACCCACTGGAATAAATTTCTCTATTTCAGCTTCAATCACGCAGCAAAGCCTCAGGAGCGGCCCTCGTTGAGGTGCTTTTGGGAACACTGAGCTTATTTTTACAGGACGTGACATATGAAACAGCCAAAAGCTGAGTTCAGACACAAGGCTGGCTTCGGTTCAAAGACGGTGGCCTCACCCTTATAATTTCTCTCTCCTGCACATCACTTAGATGGTACATTTAGCTCAGCATATAAACTGTAAGAGGTCATTCATCAGCTTCTTTGGCTAATTTTGAAGCACGACCCAACTCAAAAGTTGCAAGACAAATGGAAATGTGTTGTGATATTGTATGCTCACAGTCACCTGCTGTAGTGAGGTGTGAGTACACTGATCCACTTCTGCACCTAGAGAAAATGTCGGTCCTGTTTGTCTCCTGCGTTGCGTCGGAGATATTTTTGCACTTTTATAACTGGCTACATTTCTCTGTGAGCATGCTACGGGTGTGTGGTTGTAATTATCCATCGTGTGTGTGAGTGCAAGCGCATTTCTTCCCCAAATAGTGAAGTGTCTTGAGCCGAATGAGCCTGTCAAAGTTGGCTGCCTGTCCAATTTACATGGTCTGCCTCTGGAGGTAGAGCGAGCCATCTACTGCTTGGAAGGTTGGTGGTTCGATCCCTGGCTGCTGCAGTTTGTGAGCCAAAGTACCCTTGGCCAAGACACTGAACCCTGATGCGTTCATCGGAGTGTGAATATAGACGTGAATGTTAGACAGGAAGCACTTAGATGTAGAAAAAACTGCTTGTATGAATGGGAATGAGATATGGCGTAGACAGTGCTTTGAGCGCTCAAGTCCATTTACCATCTATAAAAGGAACGCCTGTATTTCCATTCCAACGTATTGCTGTGCAGTTCATACAGGAAAAGTACTGCCAGGTTGATCTTATTACCATGTGCTTCAGCGATACATACATGTACACGTAAAAACATATGTGCAAACGCCACATGTACATATTCTTATACACAGCAAGATACAAGATAAAGACATGCCAATATGCACGCTCACTATATGAATTCCAGTAAATAGCAACTGCAAATTTAAAAAAAAAAATCATATTGTGCAGGCCTACCTCTAAATGTACAAATCCTAAAGGAAGGGCAGAGTTCTCATAAACCATAGAAAAGCCCTTCATTTTCTCCTAATCACTTCAACATCAACAAAGCTTATTTTGGCAACAGACCTCAAAATCTCACATCAGTGAGACTTAATCCATGAACAGGTAAAAGCTCATCCCTTTCTAAGAGACTGATCACACCCCGGCTTCCAGCTTCACAAATCCTCTGCCGAGAAACAAAAAAAAACTTTAATAAAAGACTAAAACTGGAATAACCCTGCACTGAAATTACTGACAAAAAGGGACACACTATGACTGCTCCTGGTCCCAACTGCTTCAAATGACACCTGAGGACTATAAAGAGTAAAATGGCACAGAATGGAGAAAATATTCCTGTTCCTTTGCCACAGTTATTCCCAAAATGTACACCTGCCCTAATTTTGAACAGCGCAGGACTTAAATCTGCTACGTATCTGCGTATCTGTAGACTTTGAGGTGTGTTGAAAGCAAGACCTAGCAAATTCAGCACATACTTTTACAAGGTCAGTACTTGTAGCACACCCAGGCCTCTGCCAGGGCACACTGACATCTGGCCCTGCCCTGCTGCTAAACTGCCCTCATCGTGATTCCTCTAATAAGGTTTTGGATTTGTGTTGATATCCCACTCATCCTACAGAGTTGGAGAGCTTTTCAGAAAATGGGCTTTTGAAAACAAATCAGGGCATGCTGAATCCCTGTGGCACGCTGATAACGACGTTGCTGCTTCCTGTAGGTCAAGGGTCAGGCAACAGACTGCTTCATCATAACCAGAGGTTAGGAAACAGGAGGCATCAGCTAGGGATCATATGAAGCAGTCAACGAGGAAGGGAAAAGTTTTACACAGACTAGAATTACTGTTGGCCGTGCAGGTGGTCCTTTGCTGTGGCAAGTAATGCAGGTTGTGTGTCTTAAACATGCAGTGTGTTTAGCATTTCAAGTGTTTTCATGTGTAAATGGACCGTAATGTAACTTCAACTCTAACAGCCTGTAGAGTGATTTCAGTGAGAAGGATGCAGGAATTCCCACAAAGATCTACACCATGTGGACACCTCTTCCAGTGGGTTACAACATTAGCAGGAGGAAATGCTATTGTTAGCTAAAGGACTCCAGTAATTATCCTTAACAAATGACTGGCACCTAGCATAACAGATTCTCCAGAAACTAATCATCTGGAACCAAGAGCCAAGACAACCTTCAGTCACCTCGCTGCAACTCTGTTCACACCTGCCACAACTGATCTTACTGAAGTACAAGTCAAACTACGTCTGGAGAGAGCATGGCCAGACAAATATTCCCTTATAATTACTGCTTCAATAAAAACTCATGGTACAGCAGTTTGTTTAATGCCTCTTTTTCTAACATGGTGGACAGACTGTCAGCCATCCCGCGTGCTTTGAACGATGCGTCCTTTCCAGGAGTGGAAACACTGACGCACACATACTGGCTCTAATACGAGAGGTGTTTAATTCGACGTGGATCATCTCGTACAGCAAGTAAACTCTGGAGTCATTAATGTGAGTCTGGCAATGTAATGACAGCAAGCATCTCATGTTCTAAAAAGGACTTACACTCAAGAAATCACACTGGGGGACGCACGATTAAATAGATGCATAATCTCATTTAAAGTGATGCTGCAGGATTCAGACTTGTGTTACTGTTGCATAGCGCCTATATTTGTGTTGTTTCCAGCCCAGCCCATTTTGATGTGGCTGCAAGTGTATTTAGTTTTCCTATACACAACATCAAAAGAAAGGCGCCGAGGCTGTCAGATTTTGACTACAAGACAACTGCTCTTTGTATTTTTTTCGCACCGCGGGGCGTAAGAGAGTCCGGAACCAGAAAGAGAGATGATTTCATCCAATTTACTAAAAAATAAGAAGAAAATGAGTAGCGCTGTGAGGTGGCACATTCCTCTGTGATAGAGGCAGAGTTAGGCCTGGACTGCAGTGTCACTGAACCATGCGCTGTTGACACAGGAACCTCATTTCTGTGTCAAACATGGGTCAGCGACACAAAAGCCTCCCCTAAAACTCTGTGTGTGTGTGTGTGTGTGTGTGTGTGTGTGTGGGGGGGTGAGGGACACAGCCAGTCACCATCTGCAGTTTTCAGAACAGATAGAAGATAACAGGTTAGGTAAACACACCATTCAAGAGAGTCTGGAAGTCACTTTGACTCTGCATTTAACGGTTTGCATCTGTTAGATATAAAACTCTTGTCTGACAAGCAAAGACGTTGTATTGTTCAAGCAGCTGTCTGTCTAATCATCATCTAAAAATGGTGCAGAGGTGATGCAGAGGTGAGCCAGTACTAATCCAACAGATATCAGAACAGCTAGAATTTCAGTTTTACCACTTTTCAACTTGTATTTTTATCTGCCGACACATTTTCCATGATCAATCAGACAACAGGGTCAGTGTACACAATGGCTTTCTCAGAAGATTTAATCAATATTTGTAAAATGTCAGGCGAGGCCATGGAAAAAGACTTTCGGGTGGCCTTGAAGCGATTCTGGCAAACCGTCAGGCGACTCAGGAGGGGAACGCGGTGCTCTACTCACACGGTCTATAGCGCAGGTGGGATGCTGCTGACTTCAACTGAGGATATAGTCAGGTGGTGTAAGGAATACTTAAAGGAGCCCCTTAATCCCACTGACATGCCTTCGGAACTGGAAGCAGAGTCTGGGGATGAGGGGGAAGACTCGTCCATCACCATCACATGGTGGCGGGGCTCCTGGGGTGGACGAGATTGCCCCGAGCTCCTGAAGGCTCTGGATGTTGTAGGGCTGTCTTGGTTGACATGCCTCTGCAACATTGCGTAGAGATCTGGGGCGGTGCCACTGGACTGGCAGACCAGGGTGGTGGTCCCCATCTTTAAGAAGGGTGACTGGAGGGTGTGCTACAACCATCCGGGGATAAAACTCCTCAGCCTCCCCGCTAGGGTCTATGCCAGGGTGCTGTTTGCCCATCCAGTCTACATGTGTTTTGTGGACTTGGAGTAGGCATTCGACCGCGTTCCTCGGGGTCTCCTGTGGGGGGTGCTGCAGGAGTACGGGGTGTCTGGTCCGTTGCTGCGGGCTATCCAGCCCCTCTACAACCGCAGCGAGAGCTTGGTCCATATTGCCGGCAATAAGTCACACTTGTGTCCTGTGGGTGTTGGACTTTGTCACCAATTCTGTTCATAATTCCTATGGACAGAATTTCTAGGTGTAGCCAAGTGGCAGAAGGCTTCCACCTTGGTGGCCTTAGAATCCAAGTTTCTGACTGACCCGAGATACTCATCAAGCTGCAGCCTTGTTATTAACTACAATGACGTGAAAAAAAAAAGGTTTCATAGTATTCACAGGACTGCTTAAAGTTCTAAGTATTCACTGACCCCAGCTGAGCGGCAGAGCATCCTGGTGCTGTACCTTGTTCCTCTCCTTCAGGGAACAGAAGTTAGGCATAATTGTTTGGGACGTGTATACACACCAAGCAGAGCAGCCACCAAACTGGAGGCAGACCACCAGCACCCTAGTGCAAGGTTGATCCAGCAGAAAAGACAGAATGAGCATCTGAAGGGGCTTTCACGTCCAAACAACAGAACTGAACAATAGTGTGCAGTAATGACCAGGTAGCTGCAGCACAAATATTGCTCAGGAGCCCCTTTAAAAAGGGCCCATGAGGTTGAAATTCCCCTGGTAGAAGGTGCTCTCACACTCAGAGGCAACGTGAGATGTTTGGTGCCATATGCCAGGAAGCTAACCTCCAAAATCCAGTTGGAGAGCCTCTGTTTAGACAGAGCTCTACCCCTAGCACGATAAGCAATGCAGACAAACAACTGGTTACAAATACACATTCTGTGTGCTCGATACAGGCACGTAGCAGATGCACTGGACACAGAATGCAGCATCCTCTGTTCCTCAGATGCAAAAAGACAAAAGTCAAAGCAGCTCAAATTTCATATTGCTATAAGCTGCAGGAACATTCTTGGGTAGAGTTGCAGCATTTACGGGTAGTACAACCCTGAGGCTCTCAGAAGAGAATTAAGTTCAAGAAGGATGCACAGAGAAAGTATGAAGTTCACCCACTCGCTTTGCAGAAATCAAAGCAAGAAGCAGTGCAGTCACATCTACAGACTCACTGCTGATGTCTTTCCTCCATTGTGTTAACACACACCTAAATGCTCCAGACCAGCAAAATGCCATAAGTTGTGCTTTTATAGAGGCGCTCACACTTGCTGATGATCACTTATTTAAGTGCATCTGATTGTCAGCACCTGGCAGCTACATACCATTTTAAATCACAGGACTACACGGAGCCCTCTGACTATGTTTTTCATATGAGTGTATATAAATGTGTTACATTTAATATAAGCTGAATATTTCAGGGACTGTTGGCCGGACAAAAAGTGTAAAATCAATAAATCAATGACGCATTTTACCATTTGCTGACATTTAGAAACTATGAATCATAAATAGGTGACACACTGGATTTTGATGGGGGAGGTATACGTTAGTACTTTAGATAAATGGAGCCCTAAATAACAACAAATTTTATAGTACAGAGTGTAGTACTATTAACAATAACACGTAATTCCCTTTTGTAATTCATAAACTATTACGTTTTTCTTCATGGTGATCAGAACAGTTTTCAAGTGTAGCATCTCTTTCATTCTCTTGAGCCACGTCATCCAAGAGCCACTGTTTTCCAGGAGCCTGACTGATTTATGAGATCTTCTGGCTTCCAAAGCTGGAAATCTGACCTGGAAAATCCTTTCCACATTTATCAGAGCAGGATCAAGGCAGCTGAGGTAACGACACAAGATTCCCATCTTCTCTCGGGATGCTAACTGGATGTTTGCCTTGACTCCTCTGCCATTCAGAGGACATTGTGTATTGCACTTTGAATGGTTTTTTTACTTTTTAAATATTACAACCCAGCCGGTTAATTGATTAGATTCATTAATGGCACAAAACAGGAATTCCTCAAGCTTAGTGGCGACATCTTCAGTTGCAGTGCTGTTCTCTTAAAAACTCAACGATATCCAAGGAAACCCCATCCCACTACTGTGACAATCTCGCTTTGCTTAAGAAACATTCCAACATCCCTATTAAACCGACCCAGCTAAAAATGAAAAACACCAGCTATAATTTCCATTATTGTACATTATTAAAAACGTGTGTCATATAGATTTTTTTAGATTTGGAACCATTAAACATGGAGTTAAGCACTAGATCGATGAATTCCACAGTGCCAACATGCTCCTGGGTCCCTATCAGAGTGTGCATTCGCAAGTTAAACATGCATCTTCCATATCAGTACGTCGCTTTACAGAGAAAGCATCTGTCCCCATTAGCTGCAGAGAGCCTCTTGACATAAATAAGGTGGCAGCTTGCTATGCAAACACAGCTATTTGTGACCGTCTGAGTCCTATTTGTGATTCTGCAGGCAGTTAAATGATGCAAGTTAAGTTACATCCACATCCTATTTGTGGCTCCTGTTCCACATTTAGACTTCATTCATTTCTGCTAAGTCCTTAACTGGACAGATCTGTACAGTGAACAGGAAAAGGCATCAATATCAAGAAGCAGCACACTTGAGGGGGAAAAAAAACCTAAAGCAATCAGGAAGAAAATTACCCAGAAAAAAAAAAGGGGGGTGAATGTAAAGTGAGTGAGACAGTGCCAACATCCGAGTGAACAACATTTTTGAAAGGGTGTGTTTTGGATGTAAGCTGCTCTATAATTACATCCCATTTATTCTGTTTAGCCATCTTGTTCTTGTGCTGCATAATGGAGGAGAAGGATTCGGGAAATCCGGTTCTTGTCAAAATTCATGTCCACATGTGGTGCATGTAGACTCCACAGCTGAAGCTCTCTGCTCTGCTGCAGACGCATCTGGCAGAAATGTGCTGACTCCTGAGGTTGGGCTATAGATATCTGAGGTCTTCCTGCAGCGCTGCGGCCAGTCGGGAGTCTATTTTGAGGCAAGTTAAGCTTAAGTGTAGGCTATGCTTAGCATAGTCTTGCAATGGAAGAGCATTCTGTCTAGAAGGAGGTCGTGATGGCCAAACACTGACGGTGTTATCTAGGCTGCACTCAGATTACTCTGACACAGGGCAGCCCGTCACCGAGACAAAGTCAGTTACTAAATTTAATCTGAATATCTGATATTGGGGTCCCGCTGCAGTTGGTGCGTGAGGCCTGCTGTGGAAAACTAACTTTTGTATGCTACACCTACAACTATTTATTCTGCAGTAAAATCTTTCTTGATGTCTTCAAACTGCTCATTTCATCCGACCAAAATCCCAAAAAACATTCAATTTACAAAACGCACAAAACAGGACAATTCCTGACATTTGTGAAGCTGGAACTTGGATTGATTTAACTGGTGCGCAATCATATTAGGAGGATTAATTTCATTTAAAACAACCGCAGTTTTTATTTAGGTAAATGTAGCAGTTGTGTGAAAGAATACTTACCATCATAAGAATTTGCTGTTTTTTTGTTTAATGAATTGGAGGTTTTTGAGTTTTAGACACAGCTGATATCACAACAAGTTCTATAAGCTTGCAGAGGTCATTTGTCATTATTTTTTTGACATTTGAGGTACTAACTAAGAACTGTAATCTTAAGTGTTGCACTTTAAAGAGTTTGTGTTGTCACTGCACTTTATCACACAGGATAAAGTGCAGTGACAACCTAAATGGCGCCACTATAAAGTCATGTCACCTCAAGTACACTTTTTATGCTGCAGGACCATGAAGTATAAATGATGTAAGGTCACTTATGTTACACTGTAATTTCATTTCATTTCATTTATTTATTTAAATTAGGACAGTGCATATTGATCAACATGTCAGAAAAAGCATCAGTGTAAATATGCCGGAGTTAGCACAAAAGCTCATTTTCATCCGTTGTCCTAATAAATTGAGTCTGTTCAAAGCTGGCCTCTATAGCGCTCCAGTTTCCTTGTTTTAAACGCACAACTCCTTCACGCTAATGCTGCAGGCCAAGTAGGTGTTATTCATAGCTTCGGTCAAGGTAACTTGGCTAGTACTTTCACATTTTGGCTAACACATAAAAAAAATAAGTGGCATGCGCAGAGATGTACTACAGTGCTATGAAAGAGCCCTTCGGGCCATTTCTCCAACAAAGCATGTAGATCATCGCATGAGAACACACAAGTGTGTGGAAGCAACACAAGTCAAAGCAAACTCTCGATCTGGACAAAGCAAATAAAAACCCAAAAAAACAAGTAAACCAGACCCTCCAGTGGAGGTGAAGGAGGACCATTTTGCAGTTTGGACTGATATTTATCTCCAAGAGTTATCAATCTTATTAATTAACACTACTTCCCTTGTTTTTGAAATTTAGTCTAAACGTTAAATTGAACCACATCACTGTGCCGAGAAACATTCTTATCCATTTGCTGTGTTCCATTTGAATTGGGAAAGCTGAAAATCCTCGAGTCAGATTACCCAGAAAGTCGGCTAAGCCCCACCAACACTTGCGTTCATATTCCAAGATGGTAACAGTGCGGATAAACCGCAGTAAAGCTAGAAATCTTGTACTACCAAAGATGTGTATTTGCTGTAAACTAAACCGCACACAGAGCACTGAGTAGTCGATCTGAACATCCCGCAGCAAGAAAAAAGCTAACCAAATAGTACCCATTACAACATCTGACTTCTGAGGTACAAAGAATGCAAATCTGCATTAAGACTCCGTGACTCATCGAAAGAAACAATGGTTATTGAATAAGATTCACTCATTAAAATGACTTTTTAAACTTGTCAAAATGGTCAAAACATGCATCTATATAGAATCACATCACTGATATATAATTAGAATTAGATATAAGATTATATATTAAATTTAATATACAATTTTCCAAAAGCCTAAAACACTGGCTTCAAATTGCCTTCTCTTTCTGAGTCACTAATAATTGCACAAGACAAATGTACAGCCACTCTGGCTAAAAGGTAGCTTAAGCTACTGTTATACTAAGAGCAGCAGATTCATTCTAATTTTAGATGTACCACAGCTGATACCCTATTATCATCTTTCTACTGTGACAAATCTGGGCTATACTTTCAGCTTTCAAGTCTGATAAACACAATAATTGCCTTGGACAAATTTGTTTTGCAGAACATTGCCCATCTTAAATAAATCGTGCTGCAAGCTGAAATGGAAACGTTATAGATGCTTTTATTTCTTCATGCCTCGATTATTGTAATTTGTTCCTCCTTTGCCAGACCGAATCATCCCCGGATTGGGTACAAACAGGCTTCTCAACACGTCGTCTAAAAGGTCTGACACCAAGTGCCCTTTTCAGAGCTCTTAATGGTCAAATGCTGCCCTATATTTGTGAACTTTTACATCAATATGCAACTACTAGACCTCTGAGGGCAACTGATCAGTGTTGTTTGTGGTCCCTCAGTCCAGGTTAACGACAAAAGGAAATCGCTCCCAGCTATAGAGCCGACCTCCATTGGCTTCAAAGACCTGCACCGATGTGCAGGCTTGTTTTTGTGGTTATCGGTTTTTACCGTTTTAGTTGTTGCATCTTATTTAAGCACGTTGTGACTTTTGTTCTTAAAAAGTGCTTTATAAATAAACGTTACTCATTTACTTCCAAAATATCAACAGGCTACTCAAATGAACTGCATTTATTCAAATGAACTGCATTTATTCAAATGAACTGCATTTATTCAAATGAACTGCATTTATTCAAATGAACTGCATTTAGGAAGCATTTTTCTATTCTTTTTGACCACTCTTTACACTTCAAGCCAGATTCAGCCCCCAGTGTTAACAGCAATGTCTCTATCACACTCTCGGAGAAATGAATATCACAATGTAGAAAATATAAGACGTCATCTCCAGGAACTTTGGGACCCCTGAACCGCTGATGTACTGATATATCCTCCGAAACAGTCCCAGGTGCCACTGCCCAGTCTAGGTCATTGCCGAAAATCTGTTGCCAGCACGGCACCATGAATTTGTTCACTTCAAATCACGACTGTGGGTCAGCAGCTCCATCCTGACAGACGGGCACGGCTCAGTGGATGTGAACAAAGCACCAGGTCTGCAGAGGCTTTAACCCAGGGGGCCGTGTTTAGTTGGTGCTGCCATGGGTGACCAACATGCATCTAAATGTGCTGTATCGGAGCTCCAACTGGTCCTCTGCCAGTAACCTAGTGGTCCTGCCCCTGTCAAAGGGCCCAGAAACTCGTTAAACTTCATTAGAAACTTCTTCATATCTTTGCACGTAAACGGAAAACTTCTGGATAGACAAACTTTTAGTTTTTATCTACTTTTTAACACTCAAACTAAGCATGTTAGGCCAACAAGTGTGTCTGGTAAATATTTGACAACAGTCACAATATTCAGTCTTTTAGATGTAGCTACCCCCCCACCCCCACCCCCAATCTTTTTAGCAATTTTCCAACTGCCCCTTTTCCCCCTCTCCAATGAAAGACACTAATCTCTATTTGCATTGTAAACACCGACTCACACTGCTATTGTCAGCTGAGTTGAGGCCTGTTCTGGTCATTAAGTAATAGAATATATCTGCTCTAATCACTCGGCTCATTTTAACAAGATTGTTCTGCCACGGTTGGTCCCGTCTCTGCAGTTGGCTTGTGAGCTACAACCTGGGGCTTAGACTCACCCGCTTACACCAGTTGCTGCATGCCTACACTTGATTACATTAAAGTACGACTGTAACTTAAGCCTTAAGAGGTTTAGGGACCCATTTAATTGATTATCGGCATTGTTATGCCCTTCAGCTGAGCATCACAAACAAGTCTTTACAACAGGGGAAAGAAAGTTAGATTTCGAGGTGAGATGTGTCACGGCATTTTATTTTGTAGGCTGCTTCCGCTCACGTTATCGAGTGGTTGTTGTGCAAGCCAAGCTGTTACAGCAGACATAAACAAAGCCAACGACACGTCCCTCTCCCGTTTGATCCTTGCTGCTAATCTGTCAGCACATTTAAAATAATTATTCTGCTGCATGCACTGTAATAATAACCACAGCAGGCAGGTTCAGCAAGTCCTCGCTTCGAGCCTTTCGGCCCCTCCCATCAATGTACACCGACCATTTCAAACAAACTCTTATGACATAATGTGCTGTGCAAATAAACCAGGTACAGTACAATTAATATATTGTAGTCAGGGAGGGATACTACAGTGCAACTGTTTCTCAATACACCCTCAACTGTCACCCTTTTCATGCATGGCTGAACACTGACAAGCAAATGTTCTGAACTTCGAGCTCCTTTGTAGAAGTTTGAAAGAGCAAGCTAACCTCTGTTGAGGGAAAAACTCCTTATGAGTAACCCGGTCTAAAACAGCATCCATGAAACTGCTGGGCTGCAAGACGAGCTCAGCTCTTTTTTCCACCACATATGAGGCATTTTTGCTGACACACACCTACCCAAATATCCAGGGGCTTGTTGGGTTTAGCTGAGGAAAAAAAAAAAAAAAACTGTCATACCTGATATGAACTGGTTGTGCACATGCACAGTAGCACTCATCAAATTTCGGTTTTCTCAGCTGGTGGCAGGTAAAACTTGCCGCTACAAACCCATCACGGACGAAAACTGAACTTTAGCAGAACCGTGCCGGCAGCGTCAGAGCGAGATGAGAAAGATTAACTGTGCTTTTCAGAGTACATTTACCAAACAAACTGCTTAAGAGATGACAAAGCGAAGTACAGTTTACAGTTTCTGGAACCACAACACACTCCTGACTGAATGGTGTCCACACTTTCGCTGCAATTTGCATGCTCCTATAGTGACTCTGTTTGAGAAGGCAAATCAGCTTAAATATACTTATATATATATATATATACTTATATATACTTGCATCCAGTTTAGACGGGCACGCATTCTGCCTTTGGTATGAAACTGGCACATTAATCAGATAAACATTTTACCCATGAAGTGAACACGTGTAAACTGTTGGACGGGGGACACTGTTTTCTACTCTGTATAGAGCACCTGCTTTTATCGATTTCATCTAGTGGGGCAAATTATTAGAGTGACCAAAAGTTAACTTGCAGAGGAGAAAACCAAAAACTCAAAATGAGGAAAGAGCGCGTGTCAGAGGAAGGCATCAGGAATGAGATTTAATAGAACCGCAACATTATCAAAGTTGATTAATAATAATGCGCACAAACAACTATAAGCATTCATAGATGCATAACTCCTGAACTTTGCCTTTTAAAATTATTTTTCATCTTTGGTTACTGGGATCGTGTGATGCATGCATCACACAGACCTTGTCTTGCAAAGTCCCACAATATCACTGTGACATGACACCATCATCATCGTGGCGGTGTTATAGCAGGAGCTGCTCCATTCCCAACCCTGCAGCACCACAAACTGAACGCTCTAAAAGTTATCAAAGTTAAATAAAAACCTTTCTAAAACTCAACAAGAGTCTCCAGTAAAATCACACCCCAGAACTGAGAAATAACACAAGGCAGTAAGTGGTTACAGAGCAGGGCAGTCTTCATGCAGCAGACTGTGCAGCCGCACAGAGACGAGCAGAAAGGCGCCAGCAGAGACTCCAGGTGGGGAAACACAACTGAGCGCATTACAAACTCCACAGGGGAGGAGCGCGGACTGGTGATGCTGACGTGCAGGGAACTGTTTTGTAATCAGCTGTACAGCTTGAATGTCTGTTCACCTTTATAAAAGCAGACTTAACCGGGATTTCTCATAAATAAATGGTGGTGCAAAACAGCCTCTCGAGAAAGCAGGTCTCCCTCTATTAAACTGTGCATGTGAAGTGTGTTCAAAACTAACATCTGAGGCCAAGGCAAAGCCACGATTTAGCAGTGAATGGAAGCCACCAATGATAGCAGGAAATGGCAACTGGAAGCTCTGCAGAGACATAATGGTCACAAACAATGATGAGGCACTTGGGCGCCTTTTAGGTTGAACGCCACATGCAAGCACATGGAGACGAGGGGGGGGAAATATGAGCAACAATACTGACCTTATGAGACATTTTAATAATTACTATAGATACAAACAAGCTGAAGTGGAGAGAAAGAGATCGGTTTCCCATTATGTCACTGCCTCTTCACCATCTGGGTGGGAGCGGCCCTCTCCAGCATGAGGAGGGCCGCCCACATGAAGTGCATGAAATTAAAGGTAAAGCAGCCTGTCCATCCGGTGAACTGATTGTAACAGTAGTGAATCACTGGGAGCCGTGACTGGACTGTCCACTGAATGTGTGCACACAAAGAGCAGACTTGACAGCGTGACAGGCGCAGTGAACGGCCCACTGGCCCTTCCCTTCAGCCCTGACTGTCAGTGAAGCTCTTCTTTCATCGATCAACTGTCTCTGCAGGAGGCTTTGACGACAGGCTGGCTCTCTCCCACCTTCTCCACCTGTCTTTGATAGCTCAGCCGTTACACAAAGACGTCATCACTCCTTCCAGCAAGCATGCTACAGAGGATGGCGTGCGAGTGTGTGCGCACCTGTGCAATGGGCGCGTTGCTTTACGTCTATGATAAAGCCCCAACATACAAGCTGCTAATTCTAACTAGGGTGAGAAACAAATACACCGAAAATATGTCCTGAAAGCCGGTAACAGCAGCAAAAGGTGCCCACCTGAATATGCGTGTCAACGCTTGATGTAACGAGGCAGATATTTTTCAGGTCAAAGTGTGTTTGGAGATATCAGATGATGCTGATGACCCGCAGGTGTTTGCGAGGCCCGCGGTACTGACTGACAGGTGGCACCGGGCAATTAAGGCAGCTACGCATTTAGGAGTTAATGGAAATTTTAAATGCGTTTTAGTGGCTTACCTCAATGCCACACGGACCGAGCTCTCATCCTGCCCCGTCATCATGATTCCTCATACAATAGCAGGTAGTACAAGAGAAGAACA
>VUQK01033731.1:14190-26073 GCA_015106715.1 Bujurquina vittata
CCTCTTCTCAGGATCCGCCATCAGGAGTAGACCGTGGTAAGCTTGCGCTCCGGTCTTCTGTACATTTTCGGTAAAATTCGGCTCGTTCAGACTCACCTGTCCGCTTTGGCGGATGCTGACGTATAGTGTCTATACTCCCCTGCAGGTGGATTGAACGCCAGGATGCAGATTTTCGTGAAAACCCTCACGGGGAAGACCATCACCCTCGAGGTGAGTGCCGGGCTGTGATGGCGGGTGCGCGTTCACGGGCCACCGTCAGCTCCGCGGAGCTACAGCGGTGCACCGTCAAGGTCGGCGTGCGTTACCGGCCCCGGGGCATGTGTGGGACTGACTATGAGGCCGGTAACGGCTCCGAGCCGGAGGCCGGAATCGGCCGCTATGCCGGAACTTCGGGGCTAACAGGCTAAGCTAACGAGCGTCTGTAAACACGTGGGGCGCGTGCGGTCGCAATGCCGATCAGCTGTTTAGTTTAAAGTTTAGTAAATGCGTCAGGTGGCGGTTTAAGAGTTGTAGCCAGCACGTGAGTGGAGCTGTGACCGGAAGCGCATGCCGTGGCTCACCTGTCCTCTCTGCTTCCACAGGTAGAGCCCTCGGACACCATCGAGAATGTCAAAGCCAAGATCCAGGACAAAGAGGGTGAGTGAGGGGAGGGGAACGATGTGACATGCCACAGCCCTTATAAACTCACCTGCTGCTCACCTGAGAGCTTGTAGATGAACACCTGCAGGATTTCTGAACTTTGTCCACCAGAAATCTGAGAAACTTGACGTATGAATGATTCTTCAGTTATTTTTGATCATGCAGACGCTGTAAATGGTTTTGTTCTGGGGGATCTCGGAGCTGCTGCAGGGGTTCAGAAGTGTGTGTATTTTCCTGGGGTTGCAGAACCACATTGATGCAGCAGATATAAATAAGGATCTATGAAGACCAACAGGAAGCTGAGGGGCGGGGTTAAATCACGTTTAAAGTCTGATCAGCTGATGTCTTCCCTGCAGGAATCCCTCCCGATCAGCAGAGGTTGATCTTCGCTGGAAAGCAGCTGGAAGACGGCCGCACGCTGTCCGACTACAACATCCAGAAGGTGAGCTGGGAACGCCGCAGACGTGTTCTTTGAATTTCTCTTCCGAGTCCGACCCTCATCTTTACCTTCACTCTGAGGTCAAAGTTAATCTGATCAGCAGAGTTTTATTAATCTGGGTTGTTTTGGTTGGGGTTCTGGAGCCGTTGGTTTGTTTCCTTTGTCTGAGGTTCGGGACAGAGGCTCAGGCGGCGCCATCAGAACCTCGACGGGCCGCTCGGTTCAATGAAGTTAGACTAAAACGTGTCTGCTTGGGCACGCTTGCGTTGCTCAGTTGGGTCTGACTGTGTATGCTGTGGCCCGGCGTGAGGACGTGTGGGCTGCCTCACACACGCCACCCGGAGGATTTCAGCTTCCAGCTCCTCTAAAAGTGACTGGAACAGGAAGTGTAGGCTCGTGTGAGGTCAGGACGTCTGAGCGCCACCTGTGTTTACTGTCCTGTCACAGCCGATCCAGGGTTACGCTAGAACCATTTTGGGGTGGTTCAGTGGTGGTGACCATGTATGCTGGGGGGCACCCGACCTGTCACTCTTTGCTGGATCTTCCCCATCTCTCCTGTCGCTCCGTCAGTGAAGCTGCTGTGGCTAAAAACAGAGTTCTGGCAGCTCGAGGTCCAAAGGCTCGGCTGTCTTCCAGCTTCAGTTCGTGTGACCCAGCTTTGTCTTTGAGATGTTTAGCGGCGCCTGGTCTGGTTTCTGATTTTGCTTCTGAGACAAACGCTCTATGTCTTTACGTGAACAGAAGCGACGGCCGCGCTGATCCAACGTCCTGTTCTTGTGTTTTCAGGAGTCGACTCTGCACTTGGTTCTGAGGCTGCGCGGTGGTGCCAAGAAGAGGAAGAAGAAGTCCTACACCACCCCCAAGAAGAACAAGCACAAGAGGAAGAAGGTCAAGCTCGCGGTGCTCAAATACTACAAGGTAAAAAGACCGAGAGGTCAGAGGTCACCCAGCTTTGGACCAACGAATGAGCTGCTGGAGACGTTTTGAGGCTCGTTTTTACCCGAGCGCATCCGTTAATTTGAGTTTAATGAAAACGGTCTTTTCCTCCTCCAGGTGGACGAGAACGGAAAAATCCACCGGCTGAGGCGCGAGTGTCCGGCCGACGAGTGTGGCGCCGGCGTGTTCATGGCGAGCCACTTCGACCGTCACTACTGCGGGAAGTGCTGCCTCACCTACTGCTTCAACAAACCCGAGGACAAGTAGACGTGAAATAAACGTGTTTGACTCCGATGGCAGCCTCAGAGTGGTGATTTCAGGTGTGACCTCAAATGTAGCGATCGAGTCGTTTCAGCTGTTTCTCCATAATTCTGACAATCGAGACTTTGATCCGAAGAAGTCAGTTTGAATCTGAAACTGATGAACGGTTTCCAGAGCGTTGGAGGGTTTCACTGCTGCCCTTTTTAAATTAAAATTTTTATTTTCTTCTGGGTCAGATACACACACAGGTGCCAGTACAGCAACCACATCAGCTGATGTCCATGCGGCCGTACACAAACATGTTCACACAGAAAGCACAAAAAAGCACTCGTTACACCCTCCAAATGAGCGGTATCACTCTCCAGCCTCAACATCAGGGTGATCAAACAGAACCAAGGCTTTTTGTTTTTTCTCCCTCTTAGTATGGAGGATGTGGAACAATAGAACGATAAAAGATCAAAAGACAGGCAGGACGGGTGGTGGGAAATAAATCTATAAACGTGTCCTTGTGCAGTTTCAAAGTCATTGTGAGTCTGTCCATCACACATTTGGTAAATGGTATCATACAGTTGACTCCTGCTAAATCGAGTTTTCTTTGCTGACAATAGAATTCTGAGTAGATGTTTCTCGGCTGCTGCAGTAAAGTCCATTATCTCTAAGTCAAGATACACGTGTGCAAAATCAAAAGGTATGCTGCTTTGAAAGCTATTTTGTCAGCATCTGAACCTTTCCCCAAAAAGGGACTACTTTGGAACAGGTCCAAAATATGTGGTAATGGTTGGGTTCTGTGCTGCCGCCGTCTCCAGCAGCCTGTTCTGTTTCTGTGCCAGGGTGATGAAGAACCTCGAAAGAGTTTTCCATCCAAATTCCTTCCAGTCTGAGTTTTGCATTGTTTACGCACCATTTCCCAATCGTTTTTTCCTATGCTTATGCCTGCTTCTTTTTCCCATTTCTTTTTAACATATTTAGTCCTTGACACAATCTTGCCTTTTTTTTGGTGCCCCATCATTACAAGCAGTTTGAAATATACTTAAAATTTTGCCAGTTTTTACCTGAACTTGCGCTTTGATATCTAAAGAAATCATGGTTTTTTCAGACCATGAGGGTCTGGAAGTGTTCATAGGTGAAATAGCAGGTGAGGCCTTTGTCTGCCAATTCCTTAAATCTCTTATCGTAGTGATTAGGTGAGAATTCCCTGTCATAGGCACACCATCCTAACATCGTCTGCTGCCCTTTTTAAACCACCTGAGCAGTTTCTGGTCATCACATGATGTTTGAAGGTTCCCTCCTCTGCCCGCCTTCAGGAAGCTCAAACGGTTTACAGCTGGAAACAAATTATTGGTGCTTCTTGTGATGAACTGACCAGTTTGTCTCGCCATGTGCTGCCGTCACATGTCCAGAAGGTGGCGCTGTTCAACCAGCAATCGCCTGAGAAGCAAGGAATAAATAAACAGCCTGCAGGTCCACTTAGATATGGAAGCCCATTCATGTCAGGATCACTAAAGGATGACTGCAAGCTTTATTATTAAAAATAAAACAACTAAGCCTGTCTTTGTGGAAAAAATACCAACGATTGATGATCCATCCATTTTCTTCAGTTTGTCATGGGGACAGAAGCCCAGACCTCCATCTTACCAGGCCAGCTGAGATATAAGCCCTCCAGTGTGTCCTGGCTCTGCCCCGAGGCCGCCTCCCGGTTGGACTGGAACACCTCACCCAGGAAACATCCTAATCAGATGCCCAAAGCACCTCAACTGGCTCCTGCTCTCTTGAATGGCTGCTCTTCATTTAAGTTTTTGAAAGAAAAAAAATCCAGAAACTTAAAATTAAAACACTATATTTGAATATTTCCTTGTCCAAAAGTACAAATTTTAACCTTCAGACTCAGTAAAAAAACATTTAAAAAAATGATACTTTAAGAAAAAATACTTTTAACACTTAAAACCATAATGTACATAATTGTATATTTTCCCTATTCAGTGGATAATTTGAGACTCATTAAATGAGAATATTTTCATTGTAAATCTGATGTTGAAACTTTTCCAATGAATGTGATCCACCTAAAAAAATTGAAACTAGATAGTAATTTTTTGAGCGTATGAATTCTGATGTAAATGTGCGAAAACATTTATGAAAATTGAAAAATCTTCCATCACCTTAAAATAGATCAAATGTAAAAACTTCAATCCTTGAAATTACAATTCAACTTTTAAATTTAAAAAAATTCTTACACAGTGACTCTCAAATATCCAAAATAATTTTAAGTTTTATCAACATTAACAGAACAATTTGAAATTATATTTCAATAATTATATATTGAAAATATAATGATTACATTTATAACAAAATAACTGCAGAAAACACCTTTTTTTCCTGGCAGGATTGGCTTCCATAGTAAACAAAATGAGTCAAATAAAATTAAAGATCATCGATCATCTTCCCAGAAAGAAGCAGTGACGCAGTGACTGTGTACTAAAATAAGAGTATTTACTTAAAAATTGGTACATTGGACAGACTGTTTACAGTTTCATTTCCTCGGTAAAGGCACCAAAAAACACCGACAGCAGGAAACAAAGAGACATTTACAAAAACAGGTTATTCCTATATCAGCATTAATTACAGACACTGAAGTTACTGCTTAAATAGCTGCTGTACCAACGTTAGCCTCATTCATGCACCGAATCCCGCCGCCGCCACAAAACCAACACAGCAACCATAGCCTAGCTTAGCACAAACTGTTAGCTTAGCAGCACCTGCTGCTAAAACAATTTTGTTTACGTTTTCATTTCTATATCCATTCAAGAAAGCCGATCAAATGCATCTGGAGATCGTAAAAAGGCAAGTTTCCGATCTATGTGCTATGCTAGGCTAAAGGTTTACGGATACTGTGAATAATTAAGGCAGCTTAAAGGGGACACGTTCACGTAATGCTCAAAATCACTGCTGATATTAAAGTTTCGTATGATGAGGTAAACATGAAAATAATCCCTGTGAGCCCGAAGCTTCACGCCATTTGTCCATTTTGTTTTTATTCACTTTTGGATCATCTGTTCTTAAATTTCATCCTGAGAGGCTTTAAAAAACAATTTGAATCTAATTTTTATCTTCCAGAAAGCTCAGCATCGCCCCTGCCTATAATGCAGCCCCTCAGCAGGCTTCCAAAAGTTGGCCAAACACAATAAAGTTGGCCTTTGGGAGGCGTGCCTTAAAATGGGCAAATATCCAATAAAATGGGATTATTTTAATCGTTAAAAACCCCAGACTTACAGTTTAGTTCCTCAACATCAGAATGAGGCGGCGGATCTTGAAAAAACATGCAGCCCCTCTGTAGGCTTCCAGAAGCTGACCAATAAACAGTGAGCTTCTGACTTGTTTCACACAGAGGATGAACTGAGGGGCTGTGCAAGACAAATAAGGATTATTTTGAAGTGTTAATCATACTGAGCCACTCTGAGCGGGCACAATGTGTCCCCTTTAAAAACAATGCTGAAGATTTTCGTGCAGGTCGTCTTCAGGTTTGGCGGTACTATTTTTTATTCATTTCATCAGACAGACAAACAGGAAGTGGACAGACAGACGAACAGGACGGTAGACGTCACCGTGCTGACCCTACGACCTCCCGCCGGCGTCTCTGAGGAGACGGCTGGACGTCAGCACCGCTGCAGCATAGTGTTCTGGTTTTAACTCTTCTCACGAGTAGGCACGGCATCTAAAGATAACATTTATTTACACATTTAAATTCACATGTTATTATAGTACCTTATTCTGCTTATATTTAACTCTAAGCATGGAGATAATATCTTAATATGGCAGGAGAACTCAGTCCTGAAGAGACACAAAGACAAAATATTGGCATTTTGAAACAGGCGGATGTGGAGGAAGCTCTCAGTGAGGTGGGTCCTCAAAAAAAAAATCTCAGTTCATTCACGAGCAACAAAAGCTCCGCCCCCTCCCCTCCACAGGAAGTCATCTTTATCGTCTCGTTTGGCTTTCACAGAAAGCGTCGAACCTCGAGCCGCAGAGAGAGGAGGAGGAGGCTGGAGGAGGAAGAGGAGGAGGAGGAGACAGTTCAGCCCTGAGGCGGGTCCTTTTCTCTTTTAGCTCCTCCTCTTCATCCTCCCAGTGCAGGAAGCCGGTCCAGGGTGGAGGTGTCAGGTGGTGGTGGTGGTGGTGGTGGTTGTCAGATCTTGATGTCCTGGGACTCCACCATCTTGGCGAGCGTCTTCTTCACTCTGAGGATGGTGAGGCGGGAGGCGGGGTTATGAGCCCAGCACTCTGACATCAGCTTCAGCATGGCCCGGAGGCACTGCGGACACAAACACGCCATTAAAAGATGCAGGAAGTCGATCGAAAAGACGCTTCCTGCAGAAGTTTTACACCAATCAGCTGAAACATTTGCTGAAGAAAAAACGATATTTTGCTGCCTGCACGGACACTTCCTGTCAGACCGCATCACCGACATATTCGTCCGCTGATTAACGCCCGCCCATCACGAGGCTGCAGGTCATCTCATGCATCATGAGTTTGATGGCTCAGCAGATTTAAAGCCCCCAGACATGGAAGGCAGGAAGAGAATGGGACAATGGGAATAATTCAGCGGATGAATACGTTGGTGTTTAGGTCCGACAAGAAGTAGTCCTGGATTGAGATCCAAAAAACAGGCATCTTTTTTTCCCCAGCTGTTTTGAATCTGCTCTTTCAAAGGAACGGTTTTCGATGTGAAATCCATTAGACGGAAAAACCCGGAGACTCCCGGGAGCAGAGCTGCAGAAAAAAAACACACAGGAAATAGTCCGAGTCTCACCTCGTCGCTATTCCAGCGGTTAGACGCTGTCGGCCGCAGACCTTTAACACACACCACCTCCAGCATGTCTTCGTAGGAGGGGTCAGAGGGAACCATGTCATAGTACGGCAGCTGGTAGTCCTCCACGATACCTGGAGAGGAAACAACACCTGTTCACTCACCTGGGTGAACCTCAGACCCCGGCTAACACAGAGAGACCTTCTCATTACTCTTCTGCTGATTTTATGCAAATTAATTTAAAACACGAGGTTGGCGTGTTTGAGGTCAGAGGTCGCCTCCAGCTAACCAGTCCTGCTGTTTTTGGATTGACCCTCTCAGCACTCATGTTAGTGCTCCACGGCTAACCAGTTAACAGGAAACGGAAGCTAAAGCTGCTCCTGAGCGCCACTTCATCACTTCCTGTTTATTCAAGAGGCTGAAAATAAAATACGCAGTCGAGAAAGAAAGCTTCGTAAAGCTTAGCGGTTTGTGCGTCTGTGTATGTGTCTGTGTGTGTGCGTACCTCCGGTGATGCAGCGTCGAGTCATCTCCCAGATGATGAGTCCGAAGCTGTACATGTCGGCCATGATGTAGGCCTGGAAGTGGTTCTTGTTGAGGCTCTCGTCCAGGACCTCGGGGGCCATGTAGCGCCTCGTCCCCACCCGGGTGCTCAGGGGGATGTCCACCTCGTTAGTGTCGCTACGACAACACAAACGAGAGGTCAAGTTCAGTTCAGAACACCCTGAAACTTTAACTCCTCAGTTTGCCCCCCCCAACCGAAAAATGAAAAGCGAACCTGTTGAACTTGACGGCGAGGCCGAGGTCGGCCACGCAGCAGGTGCCGTTCTTCTTGATCAGGATGTTCTTACTCTTGAGGTCGCGGTGGGCGATGGCCGGCTTGCCCTGCGTGCCGTAGATCTCCGTGTGCAGGTGACAGAGGCCGCAGGCGGCCGAGTAGGCGAGCCGCAGCAGCGCCTGCGTGTCCAGCGTGGTCAGCTTCAGGTAGTCGTACAGAGAGCCGTTCTCGTGGTAGTCGGTGATGAGGAAGAGCTGCGTGAAGGCGCCCGTGCCTTTAATGTCCGCTGCGATGAAGCCTGCAGGGAAGATGGAGAGCGCAGAAGACAGTTTCAGGAATTTCAGATCCTCCGTCTGACTTCATTTACTTTCGTGTGTGTGAGAAAACGAGGCTGAGCAAGCGAATTTACGCTGACGTTAGACGAGTATGTGATCTTTATGAAGTGAGTCGGTGGAACTGATCATTTGATTTATGCTGGAGAAGAAAAACGATGGTTTCAAACACTCTGTCTCATCGGTCTGAGACGCTCACAGACACGACTTTAAATCACCGCGCAAATTAAAAATCAATCACAGCATCGATTGCTCCCGGACGCCGTCTGAGCTTCTTAAAGGACAGATGTTATTTCCTGTCTCAAAGCAGGAAGTTGGTATGAAGGTTCACTGACGGAGGGCTGAAGTCTGAGCTACAACTATCATGTGGATCTTGCTTCTTCACGACTCTCTCTCTCTCTCAGGAGAAACCTGAGAAAGCATCTTTTGAAGGGCAAGCATTAATATGTTTATTTCCCAGAATTCCCAGCTTCTTTAACGACAGCAGGCTGACCTGAAACACTTTGATTCATTTACCTGGAGTTTGGTTCTCGCGTGGAAACAAATGTGACGAGTTGGTAAAGTGTCTGAAATTCAGGACGTTTTCTCAGAAACCTTTTTTCTCCTGAACTGAGCACGTCGTGAGCGTCCTGCTGCTTCATTGGTAGATCAGCACTTTGAAAACTTACCTGACTTTAGGTCGGAAGAAGTGAATTCATATTTCAGATTATTTGCTGTAATGACAGAAAACGCTCTAAATCGCGTCTTCTTCGGTGTTTGCTGCTTTCAGAACAGGCGATAAAAGGTGAAGGGACTCCGGTCACATGACCAGCACCAGGCCTCCGTGTGAAGCGCGTTCAGTGCACGTGAACAGGGCGAGCTGCGTGCGACCATACCCAGAATGTTCTCGTGTCTCATCAGGACCGTCTGGTAGATCTCGGTCTCCCTGAACCAGCTGGCTTCCTCTCGGGTGAAGAAGACTTTGACGGCGACCTTCTCTCCCCTCCAGCGGCCCAGCCACACCTCGCCGTACCGCCCCTTACCGATCTGACGCACCATCTGGATCTGTTTGGCGATGGTCCGCTGCACCTGAGGACGGACCGAGAGAAGCTCCGTGAAGACAAAGCTGCACAGTGGAAAGCAGCTTCAGGGGGGCCCGTTTGAAAGCTAGAAGAGCCCTGAGGGTCTTCCACAACAGCCAAAATCAGTGATGTTTCACACAAGTTTTTTAGCATTTAAAAAAAGTAAAACGTCGCCCACCAAAGCCAGCGTCTTTACTGATATTAAAGACAGTGATTACAGGTAACAAGAGCGAAACAGTGAAACTCAAAAGAAGAACTAAAGCCAAACAATAAAACACTGAAACCTCAATCTCACTGTGGAAACTCAACAGTTAAAACCTGAAGTAGGAAATAGAAACTGGATCTACTGCAGCAGCTCCTTCAATCAGCTGCTGTCACTGAGCAGTTCTTCTACGGCTGCTTTGTTGGGACAGGTTTAAGGCAGCGATCACATCCCGAGTTTCCCAGCAGGAAGTAAGTGTGTGTGTGTGTGTGTGTTGTTCCTACCAGCAGGGGGAGCCCCGAGCCGCTGCCTGAGCTCTGAGACTGATGAATGAGGTCTTTGAGCGACTCCCCCTCCCTGATGAAGACTTCCTGCTCCACGTCCCTGTGATCCTTATGATACTGCTGCCGGTCATTCTTAAACTTATACCTGCCCACACACACACACACACACACACACACACATATATTACATCACCTTTCGGTTTCTTTTTTTGATGATTAACAGTTAAAAAAAAGGATCCAAAGTGAATTTAAATAAAGATCAAATGTATTTGATCTGATTTCAGGTCTTTATTTTGATCATTTTTAAGTTTCGACTTCTATATGAAATATTTAAATTCTCCTGTTTTAAACTGTGGCCATTGTTCACCCTGCAGAAAAAAATCATTATTCTTATTTTGCTTTATTCTATTTTAGTTTGTTTCTATCTTTTTAATAAAGCCTTCCTTTATTCCATCTGACTGGTTCTTCTTTTCTATTTAAATTCTTACTGCTCATCATTATAAGTCTCTTCACTAACCTGTGTCAATGTGAAGGGTGCTGTATAAATAAAGCTGGATCGACTGATTTAACCTGAGCTTTAGGAGCAGCGGGAATCTGTTGCGCCAGCTCGTGCTCAGGTGATTTATGGACGTCCAATCCAACATCAGCGGTGAGTGAAACTGAAGCTAAAGATATGTCTGTGTTTAAATTAAACCGCCAGCACCGCCTGTCGTCTCTTCCTGTTGACAGCAGCAGGTAAAAAAACGTTCCTGCACCTCTGAAGGCGTGCAGGTCACACGCAGGTGAGTTCTCACCTGTAGTAGTATCCCACAGTGACGCAGATCAGCGTGCAGCAGCAGACCGTCATGGAGATGAGGAAGGCTAGCCAATGAGGGCTTCGCTCTGCAGAAACACAAACCCGCATTAATCACCTCTGTGACTTCACAAGTTCACCTGCTTCACACCTGTGTTCAGCGTTACCGGCAGGGGCCAGCGGGGGCAGCGTGGGCTGCAGGTCTCTGTTGCAGAAGTCTGTGTTGCAGCACTCAATCGTCCTCCTGGTCTGAGCTTTCGGGGAGTCCTGCCGAGCAAACCAGTCGAATCATAAGAAAACCAAGAACCCAAACGCATCCAGAGAAAGGGTCTGAAATCAGGCAGGTTAGTAACGGGTACCTTGCACTGGAAGTGTGACCCCTCATACTTCATACAGCCGGAGGTGAGCTGCATCTCTCCGTGCTCGTCCTGCTCGATGATGGCAAAACACTGACCGTTCGTCCTGAGGACACATCATCGATTAACGAGTGCTCCAAGCCTGCAATAGTGACACCGTCTACTGAGACGCCTCTACTCACTGGCATGTGTTGTTTGTGGCGTCGTCAGGGCAGTGTCCCGAACAGTAGCAGTTGAGGAATCGAGGGAGGTCCTCGGGCGCGATGGTGGGGCCGTCGCCGGGCCGCCGAGCCTCGGGTTTTACCCCCGTCCCCTGCAGGACATGGTCCGGGTTCTGACCTGCAGCTAGAAATAAGATTCAGGTGAAGTGAACGATGGAGGGGAAACGGAGTTAAAATGTTCAAACTCGTTTATTCTTTTCATGAAGGTTTAAAGCGTCTGTTAAACACGCAGAAGCTCCTAATCCCGAGAACAGACTCCAGGTCAGATTTATCAGCGACTCTGGAGGTGAAACATTCCTTCCTCTATCAGCTGACGACAGCATGTGTGCAGGAGGAGGAGGAGCTCCATATAAGGGCCCCAACAAACAAGACCAAGGGTCAGAGGTCGCAGCGCTAACGACTCTCAGCTGGGTTCTTTGACGAGAAAACAAAGAGCCGATCAGATGATAAGTCGATTGTAAACATTTGCGATTAATTTCCGGCTGATTGGTCGCGTTTTATCAGAACGAGCGGCTAAACTTCAGAGAGTAGATCAAAGATGGGGAGGATCCTCCTCCTTATCGGCCACCTTTACTGCTGTCTCCTCTATCTCGTTCCTCCTCTAATCCCAGGTTTTCCCTCTGCTCTCCAAACAGGACGCTCCTCTGCATTTTACCCCCCCCCTTTTTTTTTCTTTTAGATTACTTTCAAACACCTCAGCCTCACCCCTTCCTTCCTTCCTCCCCCCCTCAGAGTAAAGACACACTCAGGTCTTTGGACACCCCCGCCGTCCCGTCCCGA
>VUQK01033731.1:26093-44322 GCA_015106715.1 Bujurquina vittata
CCTTTCTCCCCTATCCCGTCCCTCCCCTAATCCCAGGTTTTCCCCCTCCTCCCCAAACAGGACGCTCCCCTTCATTTTCCCCCCCCCCCCCCCTTTTTTTTCTTTTAGATTACTTTCAAACACCTCAGCCTCATCCCTTCCTTCCTTCCTCCCGCCCTCAGAGTAAAGACACACTGAGGTGTGTGGACACGCACGCCGTCGCGTCCAGACATGAACTACCTGCAGGTAGCTTACCTCCAGCCCCCCCCCCCTAATCTTTCCCCTCAAACTGAAAGCAGGTGAGCCCCTTTGGACGGCTGCAGTGACTCTGCAGACTCTGACTCATGATCAAAAAGACTTGAGTAATGGCGGTGCAACGGTTTTCTGTGGTGATGCTATCAGTTTGTGTCTCAGCGCAGCGGCAGCCGAACGCTTTGAGCTGCCACACCTCAAGTGACCACATCAGGGAAAGAGGCGGAGCAGCTGCAGCCACAGACTGTATGGGTGCACCATACACGTGTGACTGGATCATTTTATGGTGCCTTATGTCTCAAATTGAAATAAAAACCCTGCAGGAGACACCTGGGTCCAGGACAGTCCTAAAGGTGAGTCTTCACCATCTTGCCGAGACTACTTTGAGCTTTATCTGAATTCTTTATCAAACGCCAAACAGTTTTATTCTCTGAAACTGAAGGATGCCTCAGTGACGTCTTCGGCCACGAGAAGCAGCAGATTTTGTCATTTGAGAAGCTGCTTCCTGAGTTTTTTTGCTCGGGAAAGCCTGCCCTCATTCACACAGTTGTTTCTCTGTGGATTTCAGGGCTTTGCCTCCGTGGACGTTTCTCCTCCTTCAACGCTCGCCGTTTGCAGACGGTGACTCATCGCGGTCTAATGTCAGCCGTAAAGTTTCTCGGCAGCAGCGGCTCTCTGCTCGGACCACACCGGCTGCTCCGTCTGGATGGAAGCGGAGCGCCGGCCTCGGATCTGCGCTGCCGCTTTAAGAGCACATGGAGGGAGTCTGATTACCCAGCGTCCTCTCTGCCAGACCTCAGTCTCCACTCCGGCGGCCGGCACAATTATTAAGCACACATGTGGATGCAGAGGCAGAGCAGCCATTTCCAGTTGCACCCGCCCTCTGCTGCTCCGCTCACTCACAACTTGTCAGCCAATCGGAGCTGAGAGGAGGCGGCGGCGAGAAGGCAGTCTGAGAGGGCCTCCAAGTCTAGACAATGATGACATCACCACTCTGGGCTTTTTACTTTTCATTTGAGCAGAACAAAAAGTTTTAATGGTTGAGAAGAAAGCTGGGAGTATTGATTGATCTGGTTATTGATTTCTCCCATCAGACACAATCATCATCAATCCAGGTGAGTTTTATTTGTTAGATTCCACTTTTTGATTTTTTTTAAATGAAATAATCTCTCAACCTTCTGGAGACTAAAACTTCAACCTCATAATGCACACTGGAACTACATGACATCACTTCCTGTCATTTTGGGCTCAATGGACAACTCAAATGTGCAAAACCAGATAAAAGGTGTACCTGTGTGTCCTCCTGTGGGCACAACGTGGCTGTCAGTCAACATGGCTGACAGCAGCCACGCCATCATCAACATGACGGGGACCTCCTCCCACTATTAGAACCAGGGCGGTAAAGCCCGACCTGCTTTCTACTTCCTCCTATCAGACACCTCAGCCACGCAAACTGGGGACACTTCACCGTATTATCGTATACATATCGAAGTCAGTTTACCTGCTGAAGAAAAATCGACTTTTCTTCCTTCACGTTTGTGTTGGAATAAGTCTGTGTGAGCTTTGCAGGGAGTCTCAGACTCCTCCTGCTCCACAAACCGATACCAGGAGGAAGAGGAGGGAATCAGCTGTCAACCACACTCAAAGCCTGAGAGGTCGCTTAGTGTCGCCTCCTTCGTCCTTGAAACGGGCGATGAGGAGAGAGGAGGGGTGTCAGCACCACATTTATGTCAATCAAGCTTTACACGGCTCCTCGTGCACGTCCAACACAAGCCAAAATAATAAGAACCTCTTAAACAAACACTCCAATCTCAGCTGAGCTCTATTTTCTGATTTTTCTCCCACTAAAGGACCTTCATCACCTCATCTGAGTCCTTAAGGCCTGTCCGGGTACAGACGCACTTTTTAAAATGTTATTTTTCCTCTCTAAAAGGGCATAAATTAAGTAACAGAATGAAATGACAGCAGTTTACATTTTAGCCCTAAATTTAAAGAGTCTTGCAGGATCTGCACACTGCTTGTTCAGGGTTTCAGGTTTGTCTCCGAGTCCTGAGGACCTCTCAGACTGACGTCTCGGTGATGTCAGGGCTTAAAAAACTAAATTAATGCTTTTAAGTGCAAATTTAGCTTTGAGATCTCATTTTGTTTCCACACTGGGAAAGAAACCACTGGCCTGTAAGAACGCTGGGAATGCAGACACCAGCTATTTGCAGCTGCTTTTAAAAATTTTAATCACAAAACAGCTTTTCATTTACGTTTTATTCTTGTTCTTTTTAACCTTTACTGTTCTCATCTTTAATGCAGTGTTCTGCAGCATCTGCTTTGGTGGAGCTCTTACAGAACTCTGAAGTTCGGCACTTTAAGCAGAAACCTTCTTCTTCTCCTTGGAGCTCTCAAAAGGCTCGGCGCTCCCACGAGACCGACATTTCCAAACTGAACAATAACGAGAGGAATTCCACTCTGAATTTCATGCAGTGAAACCACAAACATCTCACTCAGGTCCTCCTCCTGTGTTTGTCTTCCACTTTTACAAGCCAAGCCCTCCGAGCACCACCTCCTTCCTCCCTCCTCCTACTCGCTGACTTCCTGGCAGGGATGTTTACCCGGCCGGCCCGGGGTTGCCGAGGCGATGGAAGGCAGCTGAAAAGCTTACCAGCGAGGTAATTAACAACCTCGTTAAAAAGCTGGAAACGAGTGGAGCCGTGGAGAGAACCTGACGAGTCTGCTGGATTTTCTTTTAACCGTTTATGCCAGAGCGTGCACGCGCTTGCAGACACGCAGCAGGGAGAGGTGGAGGTGCTGCTCCGTGCAGCCAAAGACTGCATTTAACTTGAAATATGGAAGTATCAGTCCAATGAAACAAAACAAAAAGAGGTGGAGGTGGCAGAGGGCACAGCATCGTCCTGTGGGAGTTTTATGGGCCCACTGTACTCGCCACAGTGGTCGTGATGTCGCCACAGCTCTGCACCATTAATACCAGCACCGAGGGCGGGGGCGCTCGCTGCCTCAAGGACTAAACCTCCACATCAGTGCTCGCAGAGGCCAAACCGGAAGAAATCACTGAGTTTTATCTAGTCTCTTCTTTCCAAACTGCTGCAGCATCTCCACCTGTCTGAGCATCCACCGCACCCACATAAGGCTACAAACAGTTGCACCTGCACATGTGCAGCTGTTTGTGTTTGGCTGCAGGCCCTTCAGGTGGTGATGGATCATTAAAAGAACCTTCTGAAGAGCCAGTTAGGAACCTTCTGTTTGTCTGAGTGCAGAACTATGACTCTGCAGCCCTAAAACCAAAGTCAAAGATTCCCATCGGTGCTGAGTGCACGTTTTCTGTTTTAATTCCTCATTCCTGCTGGAGGAAAAATGGCCTCTGCCTAACTGAAGATTTTCTCCTATTTCCATTTATATGTTGACAAAAAGCAGCTAAGACCTTGTAAACTGAAGCGTGCAGCCGCCGCAACTGATTCCACAGAGAGGAAACAAACAGCGCTTCATAGAGCGAATAAGTCTCCAGAGGGACTGACTGATATTTCCGGAGAACAATGGCTGTTTGGAGTGTTTAGCACCGCCAACAGCTCGTACAGGAAACAGTTAATGTGCAGACAGGAAGTGAGAGCGGCAACAATCAGTTCAACAGCTTCCTGCAGGCAGAGGAGGGAGGGGTTCTGAGCGCCGCTTCAGCCTTCGATTTGATCGAGATCCTGGCATCAACGGAAGCATAAAATTCACTTTTCCACTCAGAATTGCTGCAGCTGAATCGACACATGCACATCTGGAGGTAAGCATAGCTGGAAACCAACCTGTAGGAACTATAATAAAATAGGTCTGAGCTGTGATGGAGCTCAGGACTGCTGAGCAGAAAAGCCACCACAGCTCCTCTCTGCTGCCGAGCGGTGATACTGAACCAGAACCGTGACGTGGGACCTGCAGAGCTGCTGATTCAGGTCGGCTCAACTTTTGCTGGTGTCCCCTTGTCGCCAACACAAACGGTTTCCAGAACTTCACGTACAGATGGAGTGAAGCCAAAGTCAACAGGCTGGAAGGTGAATGGAAAAAACGTTTGATAAGAGGGCAGAGAGTCTCTCCCTTCCTCTGCAGATTACAGGCCGGCTCTTATCAGCCGCTTTCTGGGTGTTTGCAGGTCAGCGATCGGCCGGAGAGAAGGCGACCTCTCTCATGATCAGAGCTGCCTCCTCGGCCTCGATCACCAACGCTTTCCTGTTTGACTCGTTCTGTTTGCGTGTTTCACGCAGTCTGTTCTTTAACATCGACCTATAGAACATCGACTTATAGAACAGGCGTATCAAACATAAGGCTCGTGGGCCAGAACCGGCCTGCCAGAAGGCCCAATCCGGCCTGAACCCTGTACTGCATTTTCAGTTTTAATCTTTTTACAGACAAAAACATAAAGGAAGAACATTTTCTGTGTATTGACAGTGACCTTTATTTCTTTATTTTTAAGCCCAAAGCAGCGTGCTGATAGTGTTCTCTGATGTGCTGCAGCAGCATTTCTTCATAATGTGCAAAAACTGAGATGTGTTGTTAAAACTGCACATTCTTTCCTGAAGACATCTGAGGGATTAAATGTGGAGTTCAACAGTTCAGTTGCATGTGTTTTTAGACATGAATCGACAGCTGAATGTGAAATTTAAATGCGGGCCTGTGTGGTTAGAATGCCTTTAACTAAAGGAGACACTCAAGGATCCAAACAAACTTGTTTCATGTTGAAACATTTCGTGAAGCATTCAGGAGACATTGGATCTGCAGGCTGTCGCCATTGATCTGAAAATGACTCCCACATGAATAACCCCGGAGCCCGAGTTCGATTTGGGCAGGAAGGAGCTGCTGGGAATATTTTATGGGAAGCAGGAGGAGTGACTTCACATTTCTGGGTTTGTTTCCACCGCCTGCCCCTTATCGGCCGGCCAACACTTAAAAACTGCTTAAACAAAAAGCTGCTGATGCCCCTCTGAGAGAACAGGGAGGGGGTGCTGATTACAAAGGAGACTTCATATGCTAATGCTGCTCTGAAGTACTGCTTATCTACTGAGGACAAACTAAAGGGTTAATGAGTAACTCATGAGGACAAATCTGAGCTGAGCAACAGTCGGGGTGGTCAGAGGTTTCTAACGCTTAACCGGGACCGTCTCGAGCCGGCTCCCGAGGGCCTAAAGAGGAAAACTAAAACTAAAATGAAAAATTCATGAGGTGGTGTAGCTTGGAGGCAAACCCACTTCATTAAATATAATAATAAATCATACTATATCCACTTTTTGATGAAACAAATATAAGTTCTCCTCCTTTAAACACACTCCAGGTCCTGGTTCTCCACCTGCTACAGAAGGTCCCACCATCACCAGAGGAGCCTTTCGCCAAACAGCGGCCCGATGAGCCCGCTGGCATTAAAACACAAGACAGGAAGAGCCTGAGCCAGCTAACTGTAATAGCATCTCAATTATGCAGCTGAGTCAGATGGATTAAACAGATATAAATAAATCCAGCTAGCTGGTAATATATCGCATATATAAAACTCTGGGATGAACACTTTCAGTGATGCAGACCAGACATGTCAATCAAACCCAAACATTTCTGTGAACCTTTCTACCATCGTTTGTGTTGAGCTTCTCCTGCTGCAGGCGGCTGCTGTCTAGAACGCACTAACACCGCTGAACTACCCGCACTCACTGATGCCCGACAGGGAAGACGATCGGCTGCCATCCCGACTGATCGCTGTTAAAATAAAAAGGAGCACACTGGAGCGCTGCTGTGCCACACGGGCTGTTCTGAGGGGGTCTAAGCAGGAGATGGTGGGGGCACATCCAGGCTCTTACTCCTTGAGGCTGTGGATCCTTACAGACTAAATGGTTTGAAATCAAAGATACTCCGGGTCACCTGTACCAAAACTGTGACAGTTTCATGTGGCGCTCTCACAGCTTCTGGCTTTGTCTGCAAACAGTTTCAGTGATGTCAAACAGATTTTAAACTTACCGTCAGTTCTGAAGCACAGCAGCAGAGCGGCGGCTGTCACGGTCACACAGAGAGGTAGACCTGCCATCCTGCAGCAGGACCGGGCCGGGTCCCACGCCGATGAGAGCTTCTGATCAGCCGGTCTGCACTGAAAGGAGATGCCCCAGTCCTGATTAAAGTTTATTATCCCACAGCAGGAGTCTGAGGAGCTCCAGATGGAGGGAAGGAGAGGGAGGAGGTGATGTTATCACAAAAACAGTTCCTCCTGAGTCTTACGGGCTTTGTGGGTCCAACACCCTGAAGGAGAAAAAAAAAAAAAGACAGGAGGGTTAGTAGGACTTAAACATCAGCTGGTCAGCAAGATTTGGATGCATCCATTTATTACATCCATCCACCTCCTTCTGCTTATCCCAGTCAGGTTGGGCTGGAGCCTATCCCAGCTGTCATGGCAGGCTAACAGAGGGGCGGAGGCCACTCACTCTCATACCTACAACCTTACAGGCATGTTATTGGTAGGGGGAAGCTGGAGAAGCTGGACAGAAGCCACTGGCACAGGGAGAACATGCAAACTCCACACAAAGGCCAGCTATGGGATTCAAACCCAGGACCTTCATGCTGTGAGGCTACAATGCTAACATCACACCTCTGTGCCACCCACTATTTATCACAGGGCTGCAACGATTCCTCGAATAATTCTATTATAAAAAAAAATCAGACACAAATTTGTTGCTTCGATGCTTCGTGTAAACTCTGCAGTGCTCAGGTGTCTCTCACATTAGCAGCATTAAAGTTCTCCATCGCTGCGATGGAGAGCACTAACACCAAGTGGATCATCGGTGAAGCGTTTTTCCACACCTCCACTGCACTCTGCACTCGCATGCATGTGTGCATGTGTGCGCGTGTGCCTGTGTGTTGAGCTTGCTGGTCTGATAGTTTCAGCTGTTAAGATACCAGAACGGATTGCTATCAGCACAGTTTGCTAGTGGGCACCGCCATTAGCACTAGCGACGTTTGTTAATGATGAGACAAGTATTTCTTATCTGATTACTCGATTAATTAATGGAATAATTGATAGAATAGTTGCAGCCCTAATTTACATTATTTTAAACTAGTGTCAGTATTAATATTTTCAGTTTTCTATCACAGCAGTCCACGATGCTCACAGGAACCTTTCTGCTCATTCCAGAGCCATATTTTCACAGCAGCTTTGTATGATTCCCTGTTCCAAACAATCCTCCTCTACCTGATACTAAGCCTCGATGAGACGACTATTTGTTGTGAATTGGCGCTGTATAAATAAAATTGATTTGATTTGATGCACCTCCTCAAATCATCCTGTCTAAAACAAGCCGTTTTAGCCCCTCCCCCTCTAAGGTACTCTTTGCTCTGAGTGGCTGCAGCTGGTAAACAGATGGGTGGAGCTTATGTGCCTGGGGATATTGCCCCCCCTCGTACAGATTCTTTGAATACAAGCAAATTTCATCTGGTCACAAGGGGGCGCCACAGTAGGTCACCCCACATGTTTGGTTTGGAATGGTTTTACACTGGACGCCTGTCCTGACACAACCCCAAAGGGGATAATACCGCTACTCTGGATAAATCAAAGAACTTCAGAACTGGTTCTCCAACATTTTACCTTTAAAGTTTTTTTTTTTAAAAAAGAACTCTCGTGGTGTGGTCACGTCTAACCTTAGCTTTAGAGCATAAGAGATGTGTTTAACCTGCTGTTGGCCATGGCTTCACATTACTGTAAAAGGTGTTGACAGAAAGCACTTTATTTTGAAATCCTGGCAATAATCCCGCTGCTTTAGTGATGAAAGCTGCACGCAGAGGATGGCAGCCATTTCTGTTCACATTCTACAGGGGTTTAATAACCTTACTAACAGTTACCGAGTCATCAAAGGTGATCAGTGGTCGTTTGAATAAACTGCATGGGAAGAAGAGCTCTGATGCTGGCAGGTATTTTGTAAGAGCATGGAAATGCTGATGTGCTGCTGCCAGAGAGAAAATCTGACATCACCGTACTGAATATGTGAAAAATGTAACGTCAGTCCAAATTATTGAGAAATTTCTCTTTTAAGCCCAATGATGCACAAAGAAAAACAGATCTGGGCCAAGCCTGTGACCCAAACCACAAAGACTGGCTGAAATTATCACAGGCAGCTCTTCACAAACTGACATCAAATGGTCTCAAACACCTGCCACACGTAAGACCAACAAACTGCAGCAGAGTGATGATGATGATGATGATGATGATGAAGTGATGGAGCGCATGCTCTCTCTCGTCTTTAGTGTGTCGTGACCCAGTGACCCCTGCCGCCCCAGAGCTGGCCTCCAGCGGTCCCACTAACTACCCGGCCATTTGTCTGGGGATGTTCTGCAATTACGGGCGCTCGGGCCCTGCGCAGCTCTAATAACGGCATGTTGCAATTAGTGGGCGCCGAGAGAGGGCCGGAGGGGTGTGTGGGGGAAATTAGTAGCGATGCGTGACCGGTGTCTGTCACTTTTCATTAGCCCGCAGGGCTCAAAGGGGTCCGACCTGTGACCCACTTTTCACACATCTCTGGAGGGACGGAAAACAAAGACGGACACATAGGACGGCGAGCGGGCCGGGCCGAGCGTGCACGACAAACATGACTTCAAATGTTACCAATAAAGATTTAACACCTGAGGCGATTTACTGTATCAATTAACCATATTAATGTAAGTATATTCATCGATGTCACATAGTATGGTAGGCCAAAACTGCTAAAATATCAACTTACAATTTATGAATTAAATAATGCTTAAATTTAACTACTGACACAGTTTTTTATTTACTCACTGAATGAATGTTTTTGGTTGTTTTGGTCCTCGGCACTCGGCCATCGGTTTTCTTTTCCGAGTTGATCAAGCAAAAAATCAGCCCTACGACACGATCTGAATAATCAGTTTACCCATTTTCAAAATAACCAAAGGAACTGCTGCTATGATTAGGCTAACAAACATGAGCAGGAAAGATGAGCGATGAGGGTTAAATTATTCTCAGTAAAAGTTCATGATGAGGGTCCCTGATGGGCAAAGACCAACGCTGTCATGACCAAACTTCAACCAGGAGAACATCTGACATGATCCATCCAGAGCACGAGGTTGGCCATTAATACTGCTGTGTAGTTTGGATTATTCACTGTGGAAAAATCCTGATCTTTAGCCCAACGTCCACACTGAAATCTTAGTCTTATCACATATCTGGTGTCTGAGCCAGCGTGAGCCCACAGGCTGTAGAAACACTGCAAGGTTTTAAAAGCTGAGCTTAAAGACGCGCTGTACACATCGTGCCAATAAAAAAACTGAACATACAGTCTATCACCAAAGTGAGTACACCCCTCACATTTCTGCTGATGTATATCTTTTCATGGGACAACACTGACAAGATGACACTTCGACACAATGAAAAGTAGTCTGTTTAGCTTATATAACAGTGTAAATTTATTCTTCCCTCAGAATAACTCAATATACAGCCATTAATGTCTAAACCAGCAGCAACAAAAGTGAGTACACCTCTTAGTGAAAGTTCCTGAAGTGTCAGTATTTTGTGTGGCCACCATTATTTTCCAGAACTGCATTAACTCTCCTGCATGGAGTTTATCAGCGGTTCACAGGTTGCCACTGGAATGCTTTCCCACTCCTCCATGATGACATCACAGAGCTGGCGGATTTTCAAGACTTTGCGCTCCTCCACCTTCCGCTTTAGGATGCCCCAAAGATGTTCTATTGGGTTTGGGTCTGGAGACATGCTTGGCCCGTCCATCACCTTTACCCTCAGCCTCTCCAATAAAGCAGGGGTTGTGTTAGAGGTGTGTTTGGGGGTCATTATCATGCTGGAACACTGCCCTCCCACCCAGTTTCTGGAGGGAGGGGATCATGCTCTGCTTCATTGTTTTACAGTACATATTGGAGTTCACGTGTCCCTCGATGAAATGTACAGTACATAAGCTGCACACAGACTACTTCTCATTGTGTCAAAGTGTCATTTTGTCAGTGTTTTCCCATGAAAAGATGTATTTAAATATCTGCAGAAATGTGAGGGGTGTACTCACTTTTGTGATACACTGTATTAAAAAGGTGAGAACAAGCACACAAGTTTAAAAAAGCCATTGCTTAAGATGCTGCCAGGATTTTAACAGCCATGTGATTTTTGGCAGCTTTGGCTCTCCGTACCTGCTCTGCCTGCTGTCACGTAAAGAGGCTGACATTAGCACACGCTCTGCAGCTCTTCAAACTCATACGCTGAGGAGCGGCAGGAGAGGCTTTAGTGAAGTTAAGTGCTGTGTGTGTGTGCGCACGCAGGACTCATAAAAACACAGAAAACACTGTGCAGTGTGTTGGCGTCTCCGAGTCGATAACACAAAGTGAAAGATTCTTCACCTCCTCGTCACAACAAAACCTCCAGTTTGTTTGCGGCTCTTCGCTCCATTTAAAGATCGGCGAGGACGACAGTGCGTTGAGATAACAGAGTCGGGCAGGGAGGGCAAGACAAGGCAGGCTTGGGACAGACCGTCTGCTGCCAGCCCCCAACACAGGAAGCACTTCTCCCCCCTCCTCCACCCTTTGTAAATCGCCCAACACGTCCATTTCCCTTTGAAAACACACATGCACAACTGATGACGGACGGCTGTTATCACAACTGAAACCCTGGCGTGCACAAAAACGCACACACAAAGTCACCATGGAGACTGAGACACCAGAATCAACAAACGACACCTTGTCACCTTGATGCAAGAAAAGCCTCAACCAGAGCCGGAGAATTCCCAAACGCTGAGGGGGTAACTTTCACTCCTCCTCCTCGTCGGCAGACTCATGCTCAGACTCGTCTCTGACTCTTCGGTCTGCTTCTTACTCAACAACAAACTTCTTTCCTCCTCCAGCAGCTCATACCAGCAGATATAAAACTACTGCCACCTCCACTGCGGGTTCAGACGATCTAATTCGGACCTGAAGCAGCCTCCTCATCCTCTGTGGCTGTTTACTGTAAACAGGTGACCGGCTGAAGTTAAACTAGAAAAACCTCCCTGCAGCTGTACGCCTCAGTCACTGTGCATTTATGCCCATGTTTACTCCAGTTCATGTAATCTGCACAGTGACGCCTTTGTGGCATTTACCGAGAAGGTATTGATTGTATTTGCGTTCATCTAGAGTCTCAAACGAATTCCCAACGTTAAAGTTCATAATGATTCAAGTCTGGATCCACAGATACTACACACACATCTTCAGTCTTTAACGTTCTTTAACCCTACAGGACACTTTTATCCATCAATATCTTCATTAATGTTTTAGGAACACGAGGCAGAAAAAACAGACTGTTTCACACAGTAATCAGACCTAAACTCCTCATCTCTGTTTACACAAAAGTATAAAAATGTCTGTTTAAAACACATCAACGGTTCAAACAGGGTCCGCAAACCTTTTAGTATGTGTTCATCTTTCAGGTGGAAAGTCTGACATCAGTGTGTACAACAACCTTTTCATTGAATATGTCACACTGGAAAAACATCACAAAGTCATTCCCAGGAACTGTACCGCCGCGCTCACCTCCGGATCACGAACATGTAAAAGGATATCTTAAATAAACAGTACGACTCTGAAGCTTATTTATCAGCGGACAGGACAAACAAGTTTCAGCCACTGAAAAAAAAACATTATGAGCATAAATGAAAAGACCGGGTGAGGTCCAAACATCAATTAACACTTAACTCCAAGACAGGAAGTGTCTGCAGGTGAAATCGGTGTTTAAATGGAATACAGCAGTGAAAAACAGCTCACCTGTAATTCTTTATTTGAACCTTCAAGACTTCCACTTTGTCGTGCACGAGTCAAACAACACAAACCACGAGCACGGCTTTCAGGGAGGACGCTTCATTTCTACAGATCGGAGAACGTCACAGCCAACTACGCAGAATCATGTCCAAACAAATCTGAATCAAATCAAAGTCAGGAGTGCGCGCTGGTCTATCAGCTGTAACCTGAAGGGATCTTTCTTTGAAACAGTACAGACACAAGGACTCTACTCTTTCACTAGGCTTCTGTGACCTGTGACCCTTCAGAGGCCCTCCAACCCTACTCTAGGAACCAAATGGCAGTTTTTATTTACGTGATGCTTTTCAAAAACAAGCTACAAAGCTACCTTGTGCACTCAGACATCAGGAAACATTAACACAAGATCAACTTTAATGATCCCACGATGGCAGCTCAACTACAGAGTAGGATGAAATAGAATAAAATAGAAAACAATATACAAATCTGAAGTAAGATAAAGACATCTATAAAAAGATGAGTGCAACACACATTTGGTCCTTTTGTTTTCATGTTTCTGTTCCATATTCACACATGTAGGCGCATCAGCTAATTACTCAGTTATGCATCATATCTGTGAAAGGTCAGAAAACTCAGTTAAAGGCAGTGACTGCAGATTTATTTATTCTGGATTTCCCCAAACCTACAAAAAAATCCCCCACCCACCCAAATAAATCATGCTTATAACAGCACGTCAATCAAGACCTAATCCAAATAAAGGTCTTCCAAAAAAGAAGGCGCTGTGGGATTCGAACCGACACCCTAACCCTCCCTCCCTCGGCTGACGGAGGTTAATGTAGCGTGGCTGCTCTGGCGAGCTGGACATCACATTGGAGTCGTGGAGGAGGAACACTCAGCGTGACGAGGGAATGAAAGGAGGTATTGTTGGCGGTCCCACCTGTACAGAATAAACTGCCCTTATGGGGAACCACTGAGCCATAGCTGCCTCCCCAGGGGAAGGAATTTGAGGTCACACCGCTCCGGGGGTGCTGGGAAATTTGGTGGGCTAGAAACCCAAGCAGTGGGTAAGACTTGTGGAGAAACAGAGTCCTTTAAAAGGCTTTTATAGAAGCAGTCTGCTTGCGGGTATAATAACTTGGCTGGAGAGGTAGCAGACTATAAACCCATTAAGTAAAATGATATTACTCCGCCATGGCTGGTGGCTCCTACAGCACACTTTAATAAAAGGAAGACACTGAGTTTTACTTTTATTATTACTGGGATTAGCTTCCTGTCTGACCAACAGTTTGTTCTGGATGGGTTTATGCAGAACTAAGGCACCAGGTTCCTCGAGTTCAAACTCTGTTTTTGGGGGAAATAACTGATTTCAGCTTCGTTTATGTAATCAGAATTAGCATATTTGGAGTCGATTAATCAATTATAAAGAAAGAAAGGGTTTCTGGCATTCCTCAAAGATGTTCTGGTAGTTTTTCAAAGGAAAATAATCAAGTTCTTCAAGTAACAGGGAAACTACAGGAACAGACTAATATATAACCTTGATATATGGGCCTCCATGCACAGTCACACCCACAAAGGCCCATTTAAATTCAGGAAACCCCAATTGTGTGATTATAGCTGCTGATGTCCATACAGCTGTGCAGTGGATCCAGATCTGGATCTAAGAATTTGAGGAATTCTTTGCCATTGAAAGCCACTGGATATTTGTGGTAATATCTTCACAAATACACATCAAACTGGAATAACACAAACTGGGAAGCATTGTCGTGATGTTCTAAAGAAGATATCCTTCTGGATCCAAGGATTTAAATGTTGACGATGTTGATGAGTTCTAAGCCGGGTTTGATCTGCATGTTTCAGCCCATTTTCATTTTTCTCTTTCGGAGCTGTTATTGGTTGCAGGTCTGTCAGGCCTGTCAGAGGCACACTGCTCTAACACTGCTTTAGAGGTCAAAGCCAAACTGAGAGGCTTCATTTGCTGGTGAGTTGTACAGTTTTTAGTCACTGTATTTTGCTTTTTGGGTATCCAATGGCAGCTTTCAGCACGTCTCCAGTTCTGACTCCACTTCCCGATACAGGAAAAATAAAACCCAAATAACCTGGCGGTATTGCTCAGCCATGTGGCTTAAATGTTTCAGTCTCTTCTGGCAAAGTTTCAATTCTATCAGCTTGTTGTGGAGAGAAACTCCTGAGCAGTTCCACATCTGATTTACTGACCTTCCAGCTCCGCCAAGAGCTGTTAAAATGCTTTAAAGTGACACTGGATGCTGGCAGGGAGAGAGAGGTGCGGGTGAAAACATTAATAATCCATCCCCAATACTCCTTTCCCCCTCTCGATGGGCTGCAGGGTGAAGAGCCAGACATCAATAATCAAGCCTTAATGCGTCTCCACTTCCTGTGCTGGAGGAGCGGCGGCGACAGACTAAATAAACGACACTGAGGCCTGATCGGAGGAGCCAACAGCTTCTGAGCTCGAAAAATAAATGCAGTAACGAGGGAGAGATTGGCATCAGGGAGGGTGGTGGAGGAGAATATCAGTGTGGATGGAGGTGGAGGCATGGATGGAGGTGTTTTTGTTAAGCATGGTCGTTTCTTCCATGAGGTTCCTGCTTTGTTCATTCAAAAACAAAAGTGGAAAGAAAAACAGAAAATGCAGATGCTGAAAACTGTTTCATTATCAAACTGGCTGCTCGTACATTCCCACAGATTAAGAATTATTTTAACTGCAGAGAAATCTCCGTTTGAGCTCCTCAATGAGCTGATAAAATCTCAGCTGTCATGAAATGTGGGATGAAAAATAGACATACCGTGGACTTAGTTTCACAGATGCGCTCTTTTAAGAATCTGTTGGGTATTTCAATCATTTTCTGAAGTAAAAAGGCACCAAAATCTGTCATCTTTATCACAGGGGGTTTAAAATAAATACAACACCTGAACTTCTGATGAGGGGTTCCAATATTTCCTGATGGTTAGAGCACAGCTGCAGATCGTACAACAGCACGGCTACTGTCATGAGCTACAAGTTTTGGGCTGATGTTGATCCCACAGTCTGACTTAGCTGTGAGTTTGTTTTTAGCCTACATTTGTAGAGCAGCTTGAAAACATCTGCTTTGTGATTATTGAGTTGATTAAAGGGGAGAAATTAGTTTCAGTTCTACCCGTTAGCTGTGGCGGAGTTTCAAAGTGCATTAATATCATCCTCAAACGAGTCAAAACAACAAAACAAAACAACAAAAACAACTCAAAGTCCAGCTTTAGTCAGGAACTTCGCAGGGTGGAAATCTCTGAGGTCAAGCAAGCTTACGGCATACAGTCTCTCTAAAATGAAGACACGAGCACACCACCCAAAATATGGCTGTTGCCTATTTGAAAACTTTAAGCCTCCAGTTTAAGTAGGCGAATCACAGACCCCCCCCCCCCTGCTTTTTTCCTGTATCAGCTGTAAACATGTGGATTTCTGCTGAAAACTTTTAACATGGGAGTCTGTGGGGGCTCACTCACTGTGGTGCCTCTGCTGGACACCAGAGGAACTGCAGTTTATGGGAAGCCCTTGGCTTCAGTCTAAAAACTGTGGTCATTTCCTTTATACAAATCTGACTATGGTAGCAGGAATGTGCCAAACAAACCACCTACTTTATATTTCCTCTTTATCACCTCACGTCTCTTTCTGAATCCTCCCTCTCTCTTTCCCCCTTGCTCTGTTTCTCCTTTATTCCTCGTCTTCCTCCTCCTAGCATGCTCTATTTGCTGCTTTCCCTTTTCTTTCCCTCCTCCCTCTGCTCCTTCCAGCTTTCCATCAGGCTCCTCGTTTCTTGTCTCATCTCTCTCCCTCCATATCTTGGCCCTGTTCCCCGGCCCCTCCAGGGGCCCCTCCTTGCAGGCGGGCCTCTGGGTGCTGCAGCAGCCTCCCGTTGGTGTCGGCGCCCTGCCTGACATGCCTTTCGGGGCCTGGGAGACTGCAGGCCAGACTTTCTGGCTCCACTGCCATTGTTTGCCTGGCTGCTCTGTGCCTCTTCCCCAGCGGTGGATTAGCATAAGAATACCCAGAATACCCCGAGCCACGGTGAGCTGTGCCTCTTCCTCCCTGCATCTTCCTCCTTCTAATCCTATTCTACTTCATCCTCATCCTCCAGCTAATCCCAGAATTTAACTCAAATGTGCCTTTTCCATTTCTTCCATTGGGTTTATTAGTGGTTTATTAATATACATTTTAAGCCACCATGATGTGACCATACATACATATGTGCACATGGGAATTTTATTATATGTAATATGACATCTAGGCCAAGAGCTACTCAATCATCCATCTTCCAGACTTACATCAAATCGAATTTATTATTGGAATTCTGTCAGAACCAAACGACCAAACCCTTTATTCTTAAGGTATCTTTAAATTAGCCGATGCTATCAGGAGCAGCTTCGGCTGATTTTAGCCTGTTTGATCGCTCTCATAAAAAAAAAAGATGCTTTTAGTTTAAACCAAATCATTTTGGGGAATTGAACCACAAACCCTGGCAGTGTGTGAGCCTCGTTTTAGCGGCACGCACCCTCACGTTGTTTATTTGTGTGTGTGTGTGTGTGTGAGCGTGTAGTGAGGCAGAGAGTGGGCAGCAGTGAGGCTTAATTTCATTAGAGGCCAACAGAGGATCTGCAGAGCAGCTGCAGCATCAAACCAGAGGAGGAACATTTACTTCAGCTCTTCATTATCATGTTACTGCGGCACAGATTACCCACAATCCACAGGGGCAGCGCAGGTTTACAGGATTACATGTTTTCATCAATATGATCCGATTATTGATTATGAGCAAAGCTGGAGACGGACGCTGTTCCTGGTCACAGTTACATGGTAATAAAGCAGATCCATCGGTTCAGGGTCCCAAAGTGTTTCTGATCATGCTAGCTGTCACAGAACCAGGTCCATCTATCACTGCCACGGTGCTGCCTGTGTGCCGCAGCAGAGTCATACAACAAACACACTCGGACCATAAAAACAACACCACCGTCACAAATCACACAGATGAGGACATTCAGAGAGCCCTCCCAGTTAAACCAGCTAGCTCGATGGCTTGACGGGAGGTAGTAAACATGCTGCCCCCCTCCCATCACGAGTCACCCCTGAACATGCAGATTTACCCCATGAGGTCATTTAGTGCAGCGTGGCTCGCTCTCCCAAAATTAATCAGAGGCATCGCAGACAAACAAACACAGAGAAGCTAAAAATAGAAGCTCTCAGAGATAGAGGTTGACTTCCCCACAGCTCATGCACACACAGACACACACACGCACCGCAACAACCCAACAAAGTTTTTAAAATACTCAATTATAAAACAGGTGTAGAATTAGACAGTACATTTAACATACAGACACAGTCTGATGATACACAAAGCGCTTCCTCAGTAAACCAACTCCTTTCAATCCTTTCCAACTTGCCCTGCCCCACTTTTCCACAGAAGCTCCGCCCCTAAACACCACCCTAAGTTCAATTCAATTTCATTTATATAGCACTAAATCAAAACAGTTGCCTCAAGGTGCTTTACACTGTAAGCTAAAGACTCTACAATAATACGGAGAAAACAACAATCAGACAACTTGCTGTGAGCAAACACTTGGTGACAGTGGGAAAGAAAAACTCCCTTTTAACAGGAAGAAACTTCTCTGAACTTCTCCTGCAGGATGGAGGGAGACACAAAACTATGAATCCAAAAATTAAAAATCAAAGTTTTAATGTTAGTTACGATCTGGACTGTTCCATGAGTGCGTGTGAGCAGAAATATATATAACCAAGAAATATTTTAATCTTCAGGTCCCTCTTTGCTCCCATACTAGAGTCTGGCTTCATTTATTTGACATACGCTCCGACCAATCAGAGCCTCTCTTTATCACGTTACCTTTTCAGCTTTCTCATTTTACAGTATCAAACTGAATATGAAAATAATCACCTCTTTCTGACGAGATATAAGCATTAGTTTTCTGGGTGTTCGAGCGTTCTCCACCTTCTGCCTGATGGTTTTAGCCACAGTCAGCTGATCTCTGCTGCATATCGATAACCAGCCTCCTCCACCTCCCCCTCACACTCCATACGACTCCCTTTTCACTCCCCCCTCCTCCTCCTCCAAATGCTGCTGGAATGTGGGGAGCAGGTAATGGAACAAACACCCGTCACACACCCCCACCCTGCTGCTCTCCAGATCAGGAAATCGCTCCAACAGCGTCCTGCCTGCATTTCAACACTCTGCAGAGG
>VUQK01033735.1:12389-28565 GCA_015106715.1 Bujurquina vittata
ACAGTGTATAAAGGGGGGGGGGAGTAATATATCTGAAGCGGTAACTATGAAAAGGAGATGCAACAAGAACACAAACGGTGTGAAACGGGCAAGAGATCATGTGTGACATGGTGAAGCGATAAGCACCCAGACACACGAAGGAGGTGATCCTCCAAAAGGAATTAGCAAAAACCCCAAACCATAACAATGTGACGAGATTTATTACTGTCATCTGTATTTCTGGCTCCTTTTTCTTCCCTCTGAATTCAGACTGGGAAAGCAGCACGGAAGTTCAATTAATATTTGTTTTTGGAGGTCAAAATAATCTCACCTGAGGGGTCGCTTTGACAGCTTTGAGGTAAAAAATAGTAATACTCACTGTGTACCTTAAAGTAGCATGTGCAAAATTACTCATCTCTTGGGAAATTGTGAAATAATTTGTTTGCATATTTTTTTTTTCATCATAAACACTCGTCTGACACGATTTGGGAACTGAGACAATGAGTTTTAAAACAAATGGTAAACCAAGATCTTTTTCAATATCTTACAAAGTTGTTTTGGTCTATAAATGGAACCAAAGAACATCTGGAAATGATAGTAAATAACCTTATTTGTTCCTAACATTTAAATCCTTACCTTATTTTTATGCCTGACTTACAAGAAAGATTATATTGTTTAATTTTTTTTCTCTAAACAAAGGGTAATGTAAGTACTGATGTACAGGTTCACTAAGAATCCAGAACTGCTTCAATAAACCACCAGATAATCTATAGAGCATGCATAACTTTCACTGAGAAAACAGAGAGAGGAAATTAAATAAATAAAAAATAAAGCTACCACACCTCCTGTGGCATGCTCCCTCATACGCATCCTTTAAAATGGCATGGTGAGCTTTTTCCTGCTGCTTCGTTATTACGTATGCATGAACCAGCTGTGCGCAGCGGCACAAATGACTCAATACGCAGAGCATGGCCAAGGCAAAGACTAGACACTCCAGTAATAATAATAACCTTATTGCTGTAGTGCTTCTCAAAGCCCGGTTACAAAGTGCTTCACTGCTTGAATAAAAATCACACATAAGCATACATATCGTTAGCGGCATAGCATAATGGCCCAAGTCATATATATGACTTGGGCCATTATGCTATGAGGCTAACGATATACAGTTATAAACATACAAGCACACAAACAGACACATAATCAATCATAAACATAAACACTTCTATATGTGCAAACAGCTTTAAAGGGAAGAAGATTTAAGGGAAAGCTAACCTGTACAAAGGCTGTTCCAAAGTTTGGGTGGCATAACCTCAAAATCACCATCACCTCTTCTTCTTCTAAAATTAGAGTGTGAAACAGTTGGAGGGACACTGGATAGAGGACTGGAGAGGCCGGCTGCAGAGACAGTAGCTCTGCAGCGGTCTGTCCATGTAGAGCTTTATATGTCATGGATGGCTGTGTGGAAGCCAGGATTAGGACCCCGATGCAGGACTCAGGAAACTGAACTGAAACTCAGCTTCATTGCTGCTACTTAGAAGGGAAAATACACTAGATACAAACAGACTGGACTAGGAAACCACAGAGTGAGGGAACACACAGCATGAAGGGGAGCTAAAGACAAATGAGTAGCAAGGAGCAAGGGAAAACACGGATGATATGTTCACATGAGGTAATCAGAGAGATAAGACACACCAGGGAACTTGGCTGAAACTAATCACTAAAGATGAGAAAAGGGAAGTAAAACTAAAGACACTAGAGACTTGAGACTGTCAAAATAAGACAGGATGCAACTAACAGTGAGACCAGGACCAAGGCTTACAAACTTGACAGAGAGACAGATAAATATGTAAAAGAGATTGATTAACACTGAAGACACTGGGGACAAAACACACGGATGAGACCGGAACTGAAGGGAAAACAAAGCAGGCAGGGAACTAGAGGCACAGGAAACAGAGAGAGAGACAGAACTGGATGGAAAATAAGATAACATAGATACAGCTAAAATGGGGAAACCCAACAACCATGGGAACAGTAAAGTATATGCCTCTATCAGTGACCTCTTTGAAGCAGTGTGTGAGCCCAACGATGAGCAACAGTTTTCCTCCCGCTGTCATACTGTGGGATGTAATAGCTCAGTCATAGCGATTGTGCCGGCCACAAATGCTGTTCTGAGCATTTTTTTTTTTTTCCCAATAATGCTCTTTAGGATGAGCATAGCAGGAGAACCTGAACAAGTCCCCATCGAGACATAAAAGAGAAAGATGAACAAAGATCAGAAGACAGACCTGGGCAGCGTCACATTAAATGTCAGCCAAAGGTGCTTGATGTTGAGTTGTGCTCCCAGGACCTCGTGTGGGCATTCCCTACCTAAAAAAAAAACAAGGCCGAGCTTCCCAGTTCCACCAACCTACCTGCATTGTTTGCTTATTCTTTTATGTAATCCATCCCTCCGTCCACGAGCAGGTCAGTAACCCTTTGCATGATGTCCTTGAGCTCAGGACTATAAGTTGTAATTACATTCCCAGCCCATACAGATTGCTGTGGGAAAATCAATTGTTATATAACCTTTTACTACTTTTTTAATAACTGTCAACATTTCAAGGACATTCTTTTTTTAACTTGCAGTAAAAACACATTTGAAAGTCACCCCAGGAGTTCCCGTTTTACATAAACTAAAGTTTTATAAATTACCAGCAACACTTAAACATTCTTACAGTTAAATATTTGACTTGCAACCCAGCTGTCATTAAAAATATGAAAATGACAGCTAAGACGAGATGTTTTTCAGAGCGTGAGTTTTGCTGGTAACCAAACAGCCTTTCAGCCACCACCAGAAAACATCTTCACTGACAGGTTGATTTGTGGTTTCCATCAGACTCCAACAGTCTAAGCTTCATGGATTCAGTTATTCAACTAAGCCTCAGCCAGGTTATTATATTCATGTTATGTGCGCTTTCTTTTAAGAAAAATAGTCTGTCCAAATGACAAAGCAGACCTTTGAACCTCATGCCAAGTCATTGGAATTTCATTACAGATTGAATATACATTATAAAATGTGCAATTTGTGTTTTCATATCGGTTTGCGTGTGTGAAAGGGGTCAGTGCTGGGCTTTATATGGGTTGCATAGGTTATTGAAAGCCTTCCTCCATTCATTTCCTTATAACTCCATCCTGTTAGTGTTTGTTTTTGTCCCCATGAGAAAATGTAGCGTGTGTGTGAATAGATACTGGAATTCAACAGCAGCATCAAATTGCACTTTGAAGCAATGAAGGGACATATCCCAATATAATACAAAGGGCATTGGGCCACGATAAATAACAAAAATATTAAAAGAAGGAATGTTTAAAAGCACATATTTTTCTTACAGGCAACAAAAGTACTGCAGTGTTTAAAATGTTTTTGTGTGTGTGTGCTCTTCAGTCTCATGGGTAGTGTAGGAAAATGGCAGGATTTACAGGATTAACACAATTTAGGATTCTTGTTTCTTTAGTCATCTCATTTCCTAGTTTAGATTAAAAGGCACATTTAAATGTCTTATTGGACACAAGGAACTGCAAACTATGTATTTCCATATTTTCTGACAACACAGGAAAACTGTTTTTTTTTTTTTCAAAAAAATGTCTGCAATACTTTGGTGAAAAGCATGTTAATAGGAGCGTACGTTAATTATGCATCGTATGATGTCTTCATGTAGGCTTTCATTGCTAAATTAAACACATTAAGTTGAAGACTAGTTCACCTTTATCTTGGTCTTTTTACCTGAATGTGCATCTGTTGTTAAAAATGTTGGTTTTACTGCAGAGCAGTGACGAGCGGTGAGGTTTGTGACGGCGCAGCACGGTACCTTCTGCACCATTCTGTGTATTTTCACTGTGCATTAAGTAAACATATCACACACATCGATTAAATATATTAGACAGGCACATCTGTAATGCGCCAAGCGCCTGCTTCATTTATTGTATGTGACACCGCGCCCCCAGAGGTGAGCCACAGCACTGCACTGCCTCAGTGCACTGTTCCATGTGTTTGAACAGGGAGGGCGTAAATTCCCAGATTTTGACCATTAAAGTGTTGAAATAATTCAGAAAACTGATTTATAATGTATTTTCTCTTATCACTGTTAGTATTTTACTTGTCATGATGCCAGGTGAGCCTCCCCTGACTGCACGACACTGCTGCAGAGTAAGCTGCACAGTGGTTTGGACTGCTGTGAAATTGCAAGACAGAGTTCAATCCAGCTGTGAGTTTTGTGTTGAGTGTTATCTTGTTTTTATCACATTTATGCAGGTTTCCTGCAGGTTTCCTCCATAAGTCATACTGCAGCTGTCCTTCGGCTGCAGTGTGACTTGTATTTTGAGCAGCTCTATCATAACAGAGGCAATGGGAAGGCTCAATCTAAAAATGTTGGTGTACAGGTGTGGTCAGACGTTTACATACACTCATTGTGGGCATGAGAGTCATGGTAATTTTGGGCTTTGAACGCTTTCTTTCAAATATTCTTTTTCCAGCTTGGAATGATTGTACAGCATATATCTTTAATGGCTTTAAAAAAGAAGTTTGAATTTATCCTGGATTTTCAAATACATACATACATCCCTAATACTTGGTTAAATGCCCTTCACCAACTTGCACCTCTCCCAGATGATTTTGGTTGTTATTATTAAGCTTCTGGGATCATTTTGATTTGGTATTTGACCACTCTTCTTGGTTAGTTTCCTGGCACTGACCCAGCTTTTAAGCATAGTCATTTTCAATAGGGTTGATGTCTGGGGTGTGGGAAGGCCATTCCTAGCTTAAGATTAACCCGCTCTATCTATTCCTAAACCAGTTTTGATGTGTGTTTGGGATTTAGCTTGTTGGAGCACCCAATTGAGTCGGTGTTTCAACCATCTAGCTGTTCATTTGAGGTACATTTGAGGAATTTAGAGGAGGTCCTCCTTCTTCTTTACATCCACTAGTACCACTGGCAGCAAAACAACCCCACAGCGTGATGCTTGAGCCTCGGTGGTTCCTGGGTTGTTGCTCAACATTGCAACCAATTTCCTCTCAGCTGAGGTGACCGTTTGGGTCTTCTTCCAGACCTTGGCAAAGCGGTGACACATCCAAATAAAGTTGGAATCTGCAGTTGTTTAGAAATGGCTCCGACAGCCCTTCTCAACTCTTAGATCTTTACTGAGTTCCTTGGACTTTACCATTGTTCTAAGTATTGGCCAATTCAATGAGTGCCGTAAAATCATTTCTGTGCTCGCAAAGAGAAACTAGCATTTGTAATCAGTCATGATGACCACCAAGAACAGGCCTTGGACTCATCACATTAAAAGACAAAAGAATGTGTAGAACCTTCAATACCACCTTATTAAAAGATTTGAGTATATTTGAGTCAGTAAATTCTTTTGTTGTATCAGAGAAAATTCAACATAAATTCAACCTTCTGTGCTCAATTCTTGTTTTGATTTTTAAGCCATTAAAGATGAAGTGCAATCATTCCACCCCAGAAAAGAAACATTTTAAAGAGATAATTAAAAGCTTAAAATTATCATGACTTCCACGGCCGTCATTACTTCCGACCACAATTGTATTTTTATTTTTCATCATGCTTGAAAAGTTACAGAAAACTTCAATATATTGTGTCAAGACACGCACATCCGCACCCAAAAAAATGGTGCAGGTTCTGTGGCGGGAATAAATTCGCTCGCGAAAAGAATCAGCAGCTCAAGCCTTTATGTCGTGATGGGGTAATCTTTTAGAGGATTAAAATGTTCCAGTCTTCACAGTTACCGCACCCATATGGAGAGTGCATAGACAAGTGCGTCCCAGGTGTTTCCAAGGAGAACGTAAAACATGAACAGCATGGCAGTCCGGGTCCTGCTGTGGCTCCTGAGCGCCAGAGAAGAGCAACAGGTAGGTTTCTTCAGAGGGAGAGGCAGGAACTCCAGAGAATTACTGGGAAGCAGATAAGAAGCAGATAAGAAAAAAGAGTTACTTTACTCCTAATTACCGCTAAAGTGGGGAGAGTGATCTGGCAATGAATCACTGACATAGCCCATCCTTAAGCACCCCATGCTGACGAGGTGACATGAGTTGCAGGCGTTCGGGAGCGAGCCTGGGAAAGAGCCGCTCCACCAGCCTCTCCACATGAGCGCAAGAGAGCCAAAAAGAGAGCGAGAAAAGGATAGAAACAGGAAAGACCCCAGCCGGCCTCAGAGCCGACCAGAAACATTAGGCAAACTTTAAAAAGATGGAAAAGACTGAATGCACTGCTTCCATTGAAGAACAGCACTTCAGCAAGCTAATCAGTTCACATCATGAACATATCCAAGAAACTAGGTAGTTGATTGTTTAGCCTGATCATTCTGGTAAGTAATCACCATGAAGTTAGTAACAGGCAGAAAGCTTATAATATGCTAACCTGCTAATTTAAGCTCCTGACATGCTGCACATGGAAGCAATGCCCATATTCAAATCTTCTCTCACATTCAAAAGGCTTCACTAACCTAAAGTACGGTTGCCTGCACAGTAAACCTACTTCCAGCTTTTATAGAGAGCCTATGTATTAAACTAATTAGTGTTAAATGCATAAACGAACAATCAAACAAAGCACCTGCAAAAACTCGTTAAAAAAAAACCCACTTCAAATAGTGAATATAACACTGTGCCATTACTCTTAACCCTTACAGTGCACAAACCTTGGAAACATAAAAAATATATAGATTTTTGATTTCTATATAATATGTAAATTCTTCATCCTTATTAGTGGTCAAACTGAAGCCTGAGTCCTTGGCACTCCTTTTGATGAGCTGGCTGCCCTGAAACACACTTAATATAGCCTGAGGGCGAGACTAACAACATCTGAACAACAGCCGCAGGAGGTGAAGGAGCCGATGGCGAGCGGAGGGGGATCTCTGATGAGAAAAAAAAAAAAAGAAGAAAGAAAAACATGGTGCTCGTATCAGTGCTGGTTTTCGTCATCGTTGTTGCCAAGACTTTGCTGTCTTTTAGTTTGGTTATTCATGTATGTAAAATATCTCTGTGTTTCTGCTTTAAATCTTCTCTGGGTAATTTCACACACTGATGGCTTCCAAATGCAGGCAGTTTGAAATGGCCTGATGACTTTCAGGGTTGCACTGAAGTTCTTGTAAACCAAAGTCTTAAGCTGAACATCTCTCGTTTTCAGCCGGTGAGAAGAATGTGTTTTTGTGAGTGACGAAGTTTTCCATTTCAAGTTTTGCTTTATTGCTATGTCCTTTCAAATTGACCACATCCAATGACAAAATAACCCCTAAAACCTGAGAAAAGTACACTAAAACAAGGCCACTGAAACTCACTGGAGATGTGATGTTTGACAGGAGGCTCTGGCTTGTGATAAACCTATTGCCACATGGAAACTTAGAAAAACAGTTATCCTCTTTGGGAAGCCAATTTATATCCTCATATATCAGCAAAATGATTTTTCTGTCCTGACTGAGACTCAGTGCCATTCTCATTGCTGCAAAAAGCTGTAATATTGTGCAGTCAGCAATCCCAATAAAAATATTCAAACACACTATACTGCCAAAAGAATTCATTCACCCATTCAAACCCCTGAGTTTAGCTGTTCCAATCGTTTCCACCGTCACAGGTGTATAAAATCAAGTACCAGTGCACGGAGAACACTTCTACAAAGATTTGTGAAAGAATGTGAAAAATGAACTGGGCGAATTCTAGCATGATACTGTGATAGGATGCCACCTTTCCAGCCTCTCTGCTAAATATTCCTCCGTCAACTGCTAGTGGTATTATACCGTAACAAAGTGGAAGAAAATGGGAACGACAGCAACTCAGCCACAAAGCGGTGGGCCACGTAAAATGCAAACTTTTCTGCAGAGACGGTCACTACAGACCTCCAAGCTTCATGCGGCCTTCAGAGTAGCTCATTAACAGTGTGTAGAGAACTTCATGGAATAGATTTCCAAGGCTGAGCAGCTGCGTCCAAGCCTTACATCACCAGGTGCCACGCAAAGCGTTGGATGCGGTGGTGTAAAGCACGCCACCACTGGACTGTAGAGCAGTGGGTGTGACAAATCACGCTTCTCTATCTGGCAACCTGCGGGGCAAGTCTGGCCTTGGAGGTTGCCAGGAGAACGGTACAGTACTAGTCAAACTGCGCTGTGCCAAGTGTAAAGTTTGGTGGAAGGGGCCGTTATGCTGTGGGGGTTGTTTTTCAGGAGTTGGGTTCAGCCCCGTAGTTCCAGTGAAAGGAATTCTTAATGCTTCAGCATATTTTGGAAAAGTTTAATAAAAATGACACCATGTTTGGGGTGAAAACGTCAACACTGATGCAACGTATTTCTTATTTAATGAACAAATTCCTTTTTTATGCTCAAAGGTATAGGTGTGTATTCATAGCAATGGGCTACAATTTAAGAGCTTTATCTTTAAAATAATCATGACATATTTGGGAAATGATGCTACATTCTTGACCGTAATTTTTACAGTCCGTTTGTGTGGAAAAAATAGTAAATTTCTGTAAAAACAAAAAAACATTTACAATCACGTTCATGTGAGTGCGAATGGTTGTTCGTGTGTTAGCCGTGCGACAGGCTGCAGACCTGTGCAGGGTTTTGCCCTGCCTCACACCCCATGACGGCTGGGCTACATTTTCAGTGGGGTGTGTGGATTGTAACGTAACAGATTCTTTTATGGGTGAATTGACGTTACGATTGCACCCTGAAGTATGGAAAATCTTTCCAAGCACTTGTTTGATGAACCTGATGAGTCAGTGACGTACTTGTGCACATACGTTGTGCCATATCTGCAGTTTTATACACTGAGCCCTGTTGACAGGGCGTTTAGCGGCCTTGACGAAAAGACTTCTGATTGCGCTTTACAGGTTTTTTGACACTTCTTCGACAGTAATAACATGCTTTTGTCTGCCAAAAGTACACTTATGTGACGTTACAGGCGGCCTGTCACTTTTACACAGCCTTTCATTTGTCTGCAAGCTGACTCATGATTGGCACGACAAAGGCAATGTGGCTAAAAATTGTTACTCATTGGACACAGATGATCAACATCTGGCACTGTGAAGATGTCTTTATCTTTATCTTTCGGGATCTTGTGAAAGACAGAACAATAGTATTTGTTTTAAACTACAGGAATAATTTGTCAAGGAAAAACAGTAAAAACCTTAGGAGATCCTTTTTTTCCTTTGGACTGTGCTTTCTATGTACCTTTCAGAACTCTTGACAAACACTGATTACAGTGAGAAAATGTGCTGAAAAATCAAACAACACAGGCTGTTACTTTAATTCTTCTAGTGCTTTGATTACCTTTAACTGTCATCATCGGCTTTGGCCCGGCATTTTGTGTTTTGGACTTTTCTTCAGATTATTTCTCCTCTTTGTGTGTTTAGGTGTCTACTGTGTCCCTTCTTCACGCTCACGTTTGTGTCATGTGTGATCACTTCCTGTTGTATTTTGACGTCCCTTCTTTTCCCCCCCGTGCGCTTTGTGTTTAGCTCTGCGTCGCAGGCGTCATTAATCTCATTTGGTTCACCTGTTCATCCCCGCTGTCCCCGCTCGCCCTAATCACCCTGTGTCTATTTTAACCCTCAGTTGTTCTCTTTTCCTTGTCGTGTAGTTGTCAGCGTTCCTCTGAAGCTGCATGTGTGCGCGCGCATATTTTTGTTTTCCAAGGCCTCTGCATTATGGACAAATTACTTTCCTCGGATTTGGGATTTTGTGTTTTTGGAGTTTGTCAAAAACACCGAGCATTAAAGCTTTGAAAGATTCCGCTCGCTCCCACTCATCCCGTGTTTGTGTCTTTATTAACACTTTATGAGTCATCTGATATATGAAAATCTCATGCACTCTTGCACAAGAGCACAAATGTCTTGGAAGTATTTATTCTTCTGGCGATTATATACACACATGTAATTATTACAACTTTTAACACTCCCTTTTTGGGTCCTCAGGTCATTTTCACGATACACTGTAAAAGCTAAAGCACCGCTGCATATTGGTCTATCACTGTGAATATTGATGTCACGTTATAATTATATTTTCTGCCATAATATCCGACTCTGCTTTCACACTTGCTATCCAGTCTGTCGTCTCACTATCAGCATCACCCCTTACAGCTAGCTAATTGAAGCTTTCACACATTTCCCGTTGCTACTTAAGATCACTAAACATGATCCTCAACAGTGAGGTGGCATGTTCCCCTTTAGCCCAAGTCATCTCAATTCCCCGGACAAAAACACTCCTAACAATTTCCTCATCTGCAGCAGCTCCCGACAGAATGGTAGCAGATAACGAGCAGCGGAAGAGAGATTGACAACCTGTCCAGTAGAACTAATCACAGACTTGGCTGGAAAACTTAGAAAGGATGGGGCTTTGACACAAGTTGGAGGGAGATCTGTCCCATTCAGTTTGAGTAAACGTATCCGTCTCCGGGCATAAAATAAACACTGACTGCTGTCAGGCCCTTGAAGGCTCGGGGGACTTCAATTTGCATATTCAGTTGAGGATGATGCTTTGCACAAAACATGATCAATCAGAGTAAGAAGCAGCTGATCACATATTAATATACCTCCCATGCTTGATGCAAATAATTTATAAGATATTGGAATGACTCCTTTTCCTCCTGCAGTTGGGTCTGTTGCTATGGATGTAAAGTGTAGATGCATCAGTGTTAAGAATTAGCTGTTGTTGTGAATTTACTGAATTTACTATAAAAAAAAAAAAATTGGTGACTTGTTTTATTTGTAGCCGGGTGGTCAAGACCTATAATTTAATTCCACAATGGATTTTTCCATCTGGGCTAAATAAGGATTTCCTTTGGGATGACGGGGTGCCAGTAAACATGTTCGTTTCTTTTCACTGTGTTAATTTTTGTTGTCGCAAGTGTACAGGCAGAGTTTCACCTAACGTTACAAACGTCCATCACAATGTGGCAACATCACGAAGAACAGTGGTCTTAGACCAGGGATGGACAGCTCCAGGCCTCGGGGGTCGGTGTCCTGCAGGTTTTAGACGTGTTCCTGATCCAGCACACCTGAATCACCTCCTCAGCATGCAGTCAAGTTCTCCAGAGTCCTGCTAATGACTTCTCTGTGTGATTCACGTGTGTTGGATCAGGACTCTGCATAATATTTCGTCTCCGGCTTCCAAACATAAAGCTAGCAAAATTGCTTTGAAACCCAGACCTGTGCCATATTTATTTCTGCGTATTCTTTTGTGGGGTTTTTGTTGTGTCTTGTTTATGGTGTGTTTTACTCTTTGCATCTTAATGTGATATTAAAGCGCTACAAGAAGCCGCTGTGTAGCCTGTGTGGCAACTCATTTCCTGCGCTCTACATATTTATCAGAAGTCAGCTGTCAGATCTTAAAGTCCACCTCAAAATAAGCAATTTCTTTGCATCACGCTAGATGAGGTATGCAGGGCGTGTACAGTAAAATTTTGTGTCTGCTCAATTTGACTTTATTGTCTGAAAAAAGCTGATGGCATAGCTGTTTCTATTCTTTCATCAATTTGACAGAAACAAAGTTCAACACATTTGACATTTTGCTGCATGATAGCAGGCAGTAAGTGATATTCCCTTTTTTTCTTTTTTCTTTTTTTAAAGCTTAAGAAACAGAAAATTCACCATGCGCCAAAGTGATAAGAGACGTGACGATGGGAGGTATAAATTCTACAGTTTTACACAGTTGCTTTTTGAATGGCCTAAAGACCCCTTGGCCCAGGCCTCTCTGTGTGGCGTTTGCCAGTTTTCCCCATGTCTGCATGGGTTTTGTCCCAGTGTTTCCTCCCAGTCCAAAGACAGGCACTTAGTGGGGTTAGGCTAATTGGTGATGCTAAATTGCTCATAGATGTGAATGATTGTCTGTCTCTCTGTGTTAGTCCTGCGCCGGGCTGTCAACCTGTCCAGCCTCTCCGCGACCCTAAAAAAAGGAGAATCGGAAGTGGGTGGATGGATGGATGGACGGATGGATGGCCTAAAGAAAGGGAAACATCCAGCTGGATCATCCCTACTAAACATTGAAGATACCTGAACTGACATTTCTCCTTTAAAAATGCTCCCAATATGAATTAATTTAAATGAAAGGAAAAGGAATCCATCCATCACTTCCACTTATCCTGTTTAGGAATCTTGGGAAACACAAAAACACAAAACTATGAGACCTGAAACAGTAAATTCACTTTAACAGATCATTTTCTATGAGCGTCATATGATGCAATAGGAAAAGGGTCACTTTTCCATTTCGACATTGCCATGGAGCCATGTTGCTCTACTTTGACTTGATATAAAAGTTTCAAAGTTGTGGAAGAAACCCAGTGAGGTCCAATTTGACAAAATGCAAAGTAAGAAGATTGATTTCCCCCCTCAGGGCCACAAAAAGAAATGTGTGCATTCAAATATGAGACTTTGCATTTTCTTGGCTGGTAAATTGCAAAGAGGAAGTCATTTAAATAATCTAATTATAACAAAGTCCTCCTCAATTTTTGTGACTAAAGTTGACTTGCCCAAGAATGTGGGAGGTTTGCAGCACAGGCGCAACAACGCTGTGATAGGCCGCGGGGAAGATTCTTTCTTTATTTTTATTTATTTTATTGAGGGGAGGGGGCATTACCACCATGCTGTGGCAGAGTAAACACAGGATCTCATCTTCTCTCTCGCGCACGGGCACACACACACACACACACACACACACACACACACACTGTAAGTGCAAGATATTAGCATAAAGCATAAATTAATAAAATCTATAGCATCATTTCAGCTTTTGAAAAGCACCATGGACAACAACTACTGTCAGGGCTCTGGAGAACAGACACATGTGTCTAAGCTCTTGTTTTAGGTAGGAACAAAAAAATGAGAACCTGTGGGACCAAAAGTGTCAAAGGAAACAAACGTCTGGACGTTCGAAAAAGCCCACAGGCAGAAAATCAGCACAGTAAAGTATAGAAGGCACTAACCCAACCCAAAGAGTGAAAAAGATATTTAAACATAAATGAAGCATAGAGCATATAAAAAATTTGTTAAAAGATTCAGTGCAGGGAAACACACACACACACACACACACACTGTCAACCCACATTTCTACACACATATACATATGCATAAATTTCTATGTACACACACAGACCCATGCAAACCTACCCATTTATACCAAAGCATGTATTATGAAATATATAATTTAAAAAACTGAATGTGTACAGAAGTTAGGGGGAAAAGGGAAAACACAAAAAGCAAAAAAAGAAGACATTACCTCTTTTGTATCACTGGGCATATGAGCAGCAGCCCCTTTGATTGATTGGGCCTGTCCTATCCTCAGGGTCCCAGGGCATTGCTGCTGCCCCATCAGACAGCCCAGAATCTTTGGTATTTTTCAGCTTTAAAATACTTCTGAGCCTGCTCTGCAAATAAAGCAGTTACATTTTTAAATAACCTGCTCTGTGCTGATTTATCAAGTTTAAGATCTTTCTGGGATCGTTAGCATGAATACATGTGTATGCGGACCCAATCAGCGCCAAAGTCTATTGGATTGTATTACTTAGTTGTACTACATAGTTTTGGGGGTTTTTGTTTGTTTTTTGTTTTGTTTTTTCACAAAATGTTGCTCAAATTTATGTAATTATAATATACACACACTATGACAAAGATCCCAATCTCCTTTAAACAGTTCTTATATATTCACATTTTACTTTTAATAAACCAAAACCAAACAATAATATTCTCAGTCACAGGTTGTTACTGTCTATTATGTCATATACACAATATTTTGTGCTTTTTATTCTTCTTTTTACAACTGAAACATACTGTTGCAAAGCTACACGTTGTCCAGGTCCTGTGGCTGCAAGACAAGCACAAATCATCAGCCGTCCAGGGCTGTGCTTGGCAGTTAGCATGAGGTGTTTGCACCGATGCCCCGTGTTTGCTTTTCCCAAACGTGCTGCTGCATAGTGCACAGCAGCTAAACATCTCCATTTTGATCTTGTTTGTCCGGATGATGTTCCAGAAGTCCTGCAGTCTGTTCAGACGCAATTTTGCTAAGCGACGCCACGCTGCTGTGCTCAGAGGAGCTTTTTCCTGGCGACCCTTCCAAACAGACCCTACAGTGGGGGAAATAATATACTCGAGTAGAAGGAAATGACGAAAGAAATGACAACGAAATGAACGGTCTCTAATGTTTATGGCAGTTTCATTTTAATGGATAGAGACAAAATATCAACCAAAAGTCCAGAATAAACATAAGAGTTATAAACTGATTTGCATGTCACTGAATGAAATAAGTGTTTGATCCCCCCACAACGCAGCCATAACTCTGGCTCCCACAGACTGGCTGTGTGTCCATGTGGCACACAGGTTAAAATCAGTCAGTCAATTACAGATACTGCTGATTTCAGAGAATCAATTTCTTCCATTCCAGCCTCTCCAGCACCATGTGTTAAACCAAAAAGCTGTCAGAGGACATAGACCTGCACAAGGCTGGAATGGGCTGATGACCATCAGCAAGAAGACTGGTGAGAAGTTGACAAGTGTTGGTGTGATAATTCAGAAATGGAAGAAATATCACATCATCAGTTGCCCTTGGTCTGGAGTTCCATCCAACATCTTCCTTCATGGAGGGACGATGATCTTGAGAAAGGTGGTGGAGGAGGAGGTCGCTCTTCCATTTTGTAACTGCACCACCTGTTCTGATGACAGCAGTCTGCAAAGTAATGGCTGTCTATAAATTTAAGTCTGAAAGTACAACTGCCCGCTGGCAAAAATGCTTTTTCAGAGCCCAGAGCAGTGTTTTTGGTGCTTGTTTCCAATTATGTGGTGTTTTCATGAATAACATTAGCTTGATAGAACTGTTGCTAACTAATGTACCTATTTAATTATGTATGCAAGACTGGAAACATAATATCTGGTTCAAAGATCAACAGTTTAAAAGGACCAAATTGCTTTTAATGGATTTAAGTCATTGATGCATCTGCTGCTCGTGTATTAATATGATAAGAGATGTGCCCAGTAATTGTGCTTTTCAAAGTAAAAGAAGAAATATAAACTTGATTAATTGCTCTTCTTGATTCTGCGGGCCAAAGTGCAGAGATAGACAAGAAAATTAGATTTTCCTTTTTGGAAATTCATTTTTCAATACAGAGTGTCATGGTCCTGGAATATTGTGTTTTTTGGGTTATTTGTGTGGGTGCCACCTTTTTTTGAGGATTGAATTAGTTTCCCCTCCTCCTTTTCTTGTTCCCTCAGACTCATTAGCATGTTTCATTTCACCTCTTCTCCCCGGCTGTGTCCACTTTCCCCTCATTACGTCTTGTGCATTCATTGTCTGCATCCTCCCCCTGTTCTTCGTTGCGTTCTCCCCCTTGCTGCATGGATTCCTGGCAGAAAGCTTCTTTTTGTTGTTTCTGGCTTATGCCCTTCCCGGACATGTTCATGTTTATAATGGGTTTCGGTATAATCCAGCAATAAAAGCTGTTTTGAATGACTTACTGTTTATCGAGTCCTGCATGGGGGGGGTGGGGGGTCCATTTTCTGCCTACCATGAAACGATGTCTTGACGGAGACGAACGGAAAACAAAATGACATCAGCTGACTCGATTTTAAAACGTTTAACTTTTGCCCTCAGAGTTATAAGTCTGAAGCAGTTCAGCCAGTGTGGCGGCATCTGTGTGTGCATTCATGCTGGCCATTTCTACCTCTGAGAGGATCGTCAGAGCACGTTACTAGATGAAAGTACGCTATTAGACTGCAGTGGACGACCGGCACAAATTACATTTAATCCAAGCAGAAAAATATAACCTAGTCTACAATGGACTGTTCCAGCTCGTCACATGTCAAAATTCGCGGGTTCATTAAGCGATCCATCTGTTCACTGTGTGAACCTGCTGCGAGTTTAAAGCCCAGTCGATCACCAACAAGTAGAGCATGGAAGAGGTGCCAAGAGTTTGTAGACGTCACCGATTCAGCACATAAAATTGACTCCACTTCTTTTCTGCTTTCTTCTTCTCTCTGCTGGTGGTTACATGGTTGTATGTGCAGGTCCTTAAACCTGAATGTTTAAATTAAAGCTTAACGTCTGCACCTTACTTCCCTCACAGTAACTGCTCATGGCAAAAATTTCAATTTGACTTTTGGAGACTGTGACAGTGAGTTGTTCTCAACATCATAAAAAAAAAAAAAAAAACACCTTTTAACCAGGAAAGAAAAG
>VUQK01033735.1:38703-50444 GCA_015106715.1 Bujurquina vittata
AGTAGTTTGTGAAGAAAATTGAAGATTTTAAATGAAAAAAATTTAAATGTAAGCAATTTAACACAAAAATGAAAGCTTTTTTTTTTTTTTACTTTGAACCTCAAGTTCAGTTTGTAGTGATAATTACGAGCCACTGGGAAGAGAATAGTGAACATTACACACCAATGAACATCTTTCCAGCTGAATGCAAAACAACACATCTGGAGCTGATGCCAAAATAATAATTATAAACCCGTACCTTAATAAATCAGTAACATGTGCCAGTGCCGCAGCCCAGCATTAAAGGTCAAGGCGAAGGTTTGGCTGTTTTTCCCCCGTCACACGTGTCTGCCTTCTGCGCCTCATTCTTCTCTGTTGTTCTTTGAAACCACTCGACAAGATTATTCCATCTGACTCTCCCAACGACAGACGGAAAAGTGTGTGTCAGAGATTACAATAACAGAGCGCAGCAAGAGACAGAGAAAGAAGGAGTCTGGGAAGAAGGTGATAGGGAAAACTCAAAAAGAAAGTTTGGCACTTCAAAGACTTCCTTTTGAATATTAGGTATAAAGTAATATAGTACGCACTTGCATGTGTGGAATACTTACAACTGATCTCTCTCAATCTGGTTTTTAGATATTTAAGGGCATCACTTCTCTTGGCTTGCGTGTGGCGAAAGCGCACATCACTTAAGGACACACCGACTGATGAAACAGCAATAAAAAAGAACGTTAAGACAAACGGTTATGAAGTGCAGAAATTATCCTGCGATGGACTGATTGTGTGTTCTCACCCGATCACAGCTGGGATATGCTCCCGCAGTTCTCCGTTCCCATATTTTCCAACTAAATTGTTTTGGCGTCTTATTGTACTGCTGCCAAAAACAGAGATTTTTGGATTTCTGACTTTATTAAAGAACTATTTCTGAAATTCTGAACTTGCATTTCTAAAAGCAGTGCAGCTTTATTTAATGCAGCCTACAAAGAGAAACGGCAAAGAGCTAAAAAAAAAAAAAAAATTCAAGGAATTCAGAATAATGCGTTTCAAGTTGTAATGTAGATTAACTCTCTTTCCTGGAGGTTAAGGTTATGATGAAGGTCCAGGTTCAGGTTTGGTCCAGAGTATGCTGTCTGACTAATTTGACATTCATTCTGAAATTTCGGGGCAAAGGGAAAGCAGAGACCACGTCAACAAGAGACATTTTAGGGACATGGTGTTAGTTTTGATTCATTCCTGTGCAGAGAAGCGGTCCACAGTTGTAATAAAAGGCCTTTGAGGGCACTGTTATTGTTATGTCTCATGTGTTTGTGCTGCAAACTTGTTATAAACATTTTGAAACTTGGGAACTCTGAAATATGGCTGTTTCTAAATTTCAAGGGTTTCCAAGAAATGCACTTTGACTTTTGGGAAGAAGGAGGAGTGTAATGAAGTGGGAGAGTCATGCAACATGGATCATTCGCTGGTGCACTGTGGAATAAAAGAAACAATTTCTGGGTCGCAGAATATGGAAGACACAAGCAAACGTAAACTGAGCATAATTTTAAAAATCACAAATCAGAATCAGAATACTTTATCAATCCCAGAGGGACATTTTGCTGTTGTTACACCAGCATCCGTTTATAGAAAGAATAAGGACTAATAATTTTAAAAAAAATTAAAGCTAAAACACAAAAATGTAAAACCAAAAAGGTCAATTTGAAATAAATGCACATGTACATTCTTGTGACATCAAGTCTTGCTCTCCCAAGTCCCAGTGTTGTGACATCTCAACAACGTGATCGGTTCTGCAGCAATATTGATTCTGATTCTGTGGCACAATCAGGGCAATGTCACATAGATCCCATGGCTATAAGTAGTCATTTCTTGGTCAGCTAATCAAAGAAGATAGGCAAGCACTCAAGAAGGGAGCACGACCTGATGTCAGGCACACCAAATTTGACTGCCTCTCGTGGATCCATGTGGCACGGACGGTCATCAGAGCTCTCGAATAAATGAATTATTCATCATCCTTCATTTTTTTGCTGCCGCTGATTGTTATGAAGAAAACTCTGTGTAAGATATTGCACATTTTTTTGTTGGTGCTTTTACAAGTGCGAAGGTTCATTCTGAGCTCACACTGGGACTACTTTTGTAGATAAACTGCGATGAAACACATGCTTCACACACACACAGGCTCGGTCCCTGTGGGTACGACTCTTGCTGCATGACAAATGCATGCTCACTGTACACCAGCCTGGTCTCTATAATTATCTACAGCAGGCCTTTATCATTGGTTCACTGTCGCTCACGCGCTTCAGTTGTTTAAAAGAAACTATCGTCTTACACAAACAGGTTAATCAATCAGACATCAAAGTAACCGTATCATTATGAAAACATATGGATCACATGTGCAGACCAGTGGAAACTGGGAATGTGCAATATGTCTAGTTAATTTGCTTAAATAGTGCAATTTGAGATTGAGTCATTCTTCCGTCATTAATAACCCAGAGGGGCGATTTTCTTCTGTAGCCATAGAAATATGAGGTTACATTAAAAACGTGCCTTTCTTAAATATGCATCATGACGTGCCGTTCAGATTGAATGCAATTTCAGATTTAAAGAGGGCAGTTTGGTTTAGTAATTCATGAGAGTGATCCAGTTCAGCTGTGACCCAATCCATGCATCTTAATGCTTTATTTCTCAGTTTATTGCAGAAGTTTTATTTTGATATGATTATTTTGACAGGTTTCGAGTGGGAGTCAAACTCCAGACTGTGGCAATATTCATGGCAATGTTGATCCCTGCGAGCCCATCCAGAAAGCGTGCATGTAACTGAGCTGAAGCAGGTCTTGATCAATACCGGTGATGATTTTCAGCTAGTTATCGCTGATCGCATTATTAGATGTGGCAGCCAGCTGGAGCCCTGTCACGTTTCATTTGAGCAGAAGGTTATTTTGAGAGAACCTTTAAAATGCCTTTAAGTTGCTGCTAGAGCCGGCTGTAGAATGGAAACATTTGTTTTTTTTTCATTTAAAAAAAAAATACAGAGTCACAAACCCTGACCTTATTCTTAAAAAGTTCTGTACATAAAAGATGAACTTGGCCCTTTAACGCAAATCATTGTGTTTCGTCGCCGACACGTTTGCACAATCGTACTTTTTCATCGTAATTACAAAACAGTTTGTGATGTTGGAAAAAAAACGGCTTCTGAAAGCTGAGAAACTTTAGTTCACAGCCAACGTGTTGAAGTGCAAAAAAATGCCAACGCGTTTACTACGTTCTGTGTTAAAGGATTAAAGGACACACATTTTTTTTAGCTCCATTGTCGACAACAGATCTGACACCGAGCCGTCCATCCATCATCCGTCAGCATTTTGCTAAATTTGCCACTCCTTATATTTTAAATCTTGGTACAAATACTCTTTGGGTAAGCCTCTACAAAATAAGGGAGACAGATTTTTTGATTTTTCTAAATTTTCCAGAAATACATTAATGTGTACCTTTGATCCCTAACCCCACCCTTATTCCTAGGGCAACTCCTTTGAAACTTGGTACGAGTATTCAAATCGTAAATTCTAAAGATAAACCGTACATTCACATATAACTTCAATGACTACTTCTCCCTTATTCACTGGCTGAATCTTTGGAAAGCAAATCTATACAAAGCGCTGCAGACGAATTTCAGATTTTTTTGTTTGTTTGTTTCTTTTTACAAATTTTCACAATAAAAAAGTAAATAACAGCTCAATGATTGTTGACCTACAGCCAATAAATCGCATAACATCTGACAGCGGAGCGCTGTAAGGCCAACAGGTCTCCTGCATTTCTTTATTTAATTGTTTATTCAAACAAAAGCAAAAAAAGAAAAACAACAGCAGCTGAGATTTTCCTTCATGGTCAAACTTGGAATGCATGAAAGAATTTGTTAAAACTCATAAAACTGCTGAACTCTCCAAATGTGTGTTGGTGTGACAGAACCGCCTGCAACTGCAAGGCATTAAATACCTGTTGCTTCAGCAAGCTCTAAAGCTCGTTGCGCTTCCATTTCAATGCGCCCTTTGGACAGAGGCTGCACCGTCCCCGTTTGTCACAGTGTCACAGTGAAAAAAAACCCGGTGTGGTGGTGAGGAGGAGGATGGTCGGCCAGCTTTGGATCCATTCTTGTTTACTTATTTCAAACTGTGCATAACTGCCAGGTGAGACTGGTTTCTCCTTCAGTAAAGTCCCTCTTGTAGACAAGCCAGGACTTTTGAGATACACGCCAATGATGTACCCAAGCAGGGGAACGTATCGTGGGTGTCCCGCGCCAGCACGTCCGAAAGATCGATGACTCCCATATGCTGACTGTAGACCTGAATGAGTGATGCGCAAAGGATATCAATCTTTGTGTGGGCCTCTTTACTCGACCATTTGACAGTTGAAAGAGGCCTGTTCCCACAGGCACCGCTCAGAAGGTTGACACATTTATTCTAAAAGCATTTCACTGCGATCGCCCATTCAGCGAACCTCTAATCAATATCACCACGTCCTTTCTTCATCAGTTCTTTGTCTGTCATCAAGGAGGATCCCGTGGTTGGATCTGACAGTGCCGGTGCATTTGGCAGCCAAGTCTGAGTGCGTGTTCTGTATCAAGTCAAAACTGGTGAAGCAGTCGTCACAGAGATAACTGACGGCCATGGCTGTGTTACGTGGTGTTTTTGTCACCAGTTTGGCTCCCAGAGATAGCTCCTGTTCCTGTTCGCTCAGGGGAACAATGTGGTGCAGCAGTAGGTTGTGGATGATGAACTCGCCCAGAGGTGAACTAGGTTCACAGATGTCCTCTGGCGCCACCATGGAAACTGCTTTAAGGGCTTTTGAGTCGTGTTTCTTCTTCTTACAGGGTGGTTTGGAAAGCAGGCTTGTGGCGGCAGTCTCCTCCTCCTCATCCATGGATTCAAAAGAAGTGTCCCCAGAGTCTTTGGCTTGTGTGGGCTGATAATCAGGATCATCAATTTGGTCATCATCTGTCTGACTCAGATCAGCATCAGAGGATTTTCTGGTGTAAGAGCCAGAAAACCATGTGGCCTTGTAGCATAAAAGGTTTTAGCATCCATTTACTAAAGGAAAGAGGAAAACTGAGTCTTTGTTTTATTCGGGAGGGGGGGTTTTGTTGTTTGTTGTTTTTTATTCTGTGTCTAGGATTTCTTAGTTTCTTACTCTAATCTTTGAAGTCTTGGAATTCTGTCTGGATTTCTTTATTATTCTCAAAGTCAGTTTGATTTCTAGTAAAAAAAATTGTGGCGTCTTTGATTTCCGTTTTTACTGCGTGGGTTTCCAAGTAACTGTTGCGCACTGTTGTGTTCTGGTTCATGTTCTTGTTGTTTGGCAAGTTGTAGTTTTGTTGTAGCAGTTGACTTCTGTTTCTCGTCTAGTTTTTACAGAGTTCTGAAGGCTTGTTTCGATGGGGTTCTGTTCCAGTGTTAGTTCTGCATGCTTGACTTATATTTAGTTTCAGTTCCTACTTGTCATCATTAGTACGAGCCTTCTTGTCTCTTTGTTTAGCATTTGTCTTTTGGTTAATTAGTTCTATACTTTGAAGCATGCGTTGTTAGCTTTACCTTCCATATTGTGACTGTCTTGATCGTTTTCACCTGTGTAATCGCTTCTACCTGTGTATTATTCCCCACTAGTCTTCGCTTTCCTATTTTCTGTCTCCCTCTTTGATCATTTGCCTATTTTCCCTGTAGTGTAGTCTTTGCTCGTTATCTGCTCTCTGTGGTTTTATGTGATGTACTTGCTCTTTTTGAACTCCTGAGAGGTCTATACTACAAATGAAGTTCAATACAGCCACGCTTTCTTTGCAAGCCTAAAACCCCAGTCGGAGATAACGGGCATCACAAGGTGGTTGTCAACTTTTTTTTATGCTAAGCATGGCCTTCTGTTTCATGCCCTGTGCGCATTCACATAATAAAGGAGTGTTTCCCGTGTCATGTGACTCTCCTTCCACACAAAATGATCTCTATGAGTGCCACCTACTCCAATTAGAGACGTTATCATGTGGTGATGATAAAAATGGTCACAAGCAGGAAAATACAACAATAAGGCAAAGACTTGATGCTGCAGAACATGTTCATTTGGAGCTTTGGCACACAGCACATTAAAGTAAATGTTGCAAGTTTAACACAGTGTGCACTCAGTGCTCCTGATTAATTCTAAGACCACGGCTGCACATTAGAGCTCTGAAACTTGATGCATTTTAACATTAAAATTATCAGTAACCAAATAAAGGAAATGTTGAACTCACTTTGGTTTGTCAGCACATCAGACTGTGTGTGTAGGGTCATCCAGGTCGTCGTAGTCTCTGGAGTTTTAAAGAAGGCGACTGGCTGTGTAAAAGAGACTTAGCAGTAGATTAGGACCAAGTATGACAGCATTAATACATTTTATGCATCATCAGATTAATACAATCACATTCTGGCGCATGTATCAATACAGCTGGCACTTCATTCAGTGGTTTTGCACATATAAAACGTAGTTCAACTAATCACAAAGTAGTCCATATTCTTTAGCAGATAACCACATTAAAAATGTTCCAAAAGGCACCACGTCCTCAAACGTACTTGAGAGGTCCTGTTCTGTGATGTAAATTCATGGAGAGAAAGCCCAGCAGACATGTGCATGTTTATTACGACGGGATAAATAAGTTATTTTTGTGCGTCGCTGTAAACATGTTTATTTCTGCTGTAAAGTCGGGCATTTCAATGCTGGCACATTTTAATGTTTTGGGGTTAATGTTAGGTGGTAAATGATGGTCAAATGCACATAGATTTACATTTTTCATCCAGTGTGTTGTTCTTTGGTTCAACAAAAAGAGCGGCAGTCACAGCCTGATGGTAGTCTTGACCATGTCACAGTCTGATGTGGTCAGAGCAGAATTATTTCGGCTCAGATAAACAGCTGTCCCAATAAAAGAGCCACAGTTCTAATACGACTCCTTTTATGGCTGCGTTTGCAGCATATCTGCGTTTCTGCTCTATACCAAAACTGGATACTGCACGTTCATGCCGAAATGCAGAAACTCCAACCTATTACGGTGTCTGCGTTTCCAAGAGCTGGGTGTACAGCAGCTTAAACAAAGGCAACAAAAGAACGTAAGCAAATGCACCAAAAAAACCCTCCAAGGTCCGTACTCTAGATGTTTTTCTTCCTTTTTCTCTTTTTGCTTCACTCCCTAAGCTCAACCAGGAACAACAAAGAAGTATAGTCTTTTTTTATAACAATTTAATAGGCGTAACTATAATTAAAGACAGAACTGTTAAAGACAGAAACGTATGATACCATCAAGCTTTGCTGCAAAAAGTTCATGTCATTAAAGGGCGACCTCCAACACTCACATATTCTTTACAAGTTATTGAATTGTTTTTTAATTCCTTGTTTCTCAGGAAAGAATAACATAAAATCTATCATTTATTAACAACACCGACGCCACGCGGCTTTATCTAATCATCCCACTGGGTTTTGAAAATGACTTCTTTCGTCTGATTGAAAATTAGTAATTCAATTTTCAGCCCGAGGAACACCTCTTTGTTCTGCAGCAGATAACAACTTCAGGAAGTTCATTCACAGCGAGAACGGCGAAGTCGAGCGCGCCGGAAATCAAGACGCTCAAGTTCTACAGATTAAGTTTTAAGGTCATTTTTGTGATATAATGCTTGTGCTCTCTCATAACTAATATTTCTTTATCTTTTAATAGGCCTTAGGATCCAAACTCATTTTATACACATTATGAAATCACTGGAGTATTTTCCATGTATTTATATATTGGTAAGTTTTAGAATAAAGGAAAGTCACAGTTTTTAGTCAACACTTCACTTTGCATCACATAAATAAAAGTTCTTGTGTAAATTTTCGTGGTGATTTTTGGATATTTATGAGACGCTACCTCTTTAAAATTGATATGTTGCCTTTTTAATATTAATATTTCCTCACATTGGATATATGTTAGCACGGGTCCCCTACCTGCCCTAATCTCTTTTCTTTATTTCTTTGTAAAGCCAAATTCAAGTGTATTACATCACCTGTTAATGTGGCAGAATTCAGATTTGATTGTAGTGCGTGAACTTTCCTGGGCTGCTAAAAAAGCTTCTCTTTAATCTTAAATTAAACCTAATTAAGCTAACACCAAGTGGAAAATAGTCCCATCTCATCTTTGAGAAACTACACATGCCTCCCTTCGACCCCCTGGATCTAAATCTGTAAAATCAAAATTTATCATGCACCCACAAAAAAAAAACCAAAAAAAAAAAACAACTGAGGGAAAATTTGCATAATAACAAAGCATAAAAATAAATATGAAATCTCCTTTTCAAAGAACAGTGAAAACAGATGAAGACGAGTTCCTTGAGGAAGCCGTCAGTGGTGTAAGTAATTCATTGACTGCCAAAATATTACGTAATACTGCAGCTTGCCGAGCACCCACAGGGCTCGTTTATATCTGATCTTACAATCTACGATCTCACAAAGCCAGAAAATACGATATTTAGTGCAGCAAACGGTAAATAGGGTATTTTCTTTTTTTTTTCTTTAACAACTTCAAAAAAATTATCATTCTTTTGTACTACAGTAAAGCTGAGACGACGCGCTACACCACGACAGACAGTATTTACTCTCTTCTTGTCTTCCTGCGTGACGCATAGATGACTTCTTTCTGAGTCCGGGGCTGGTTGGAGTTGCTAAGGCCGGCATTGTCCTGTGCGACCTCTGATATTGTAATCTGTGCAGAAAAACATGAAAAAACATCTTTGTAGTACAAACTGTAGTGATTAAAACACTTAGTGATCAAAACTCATAAATCAAGGGGTTAAATTCAGCTTCCCTCAGCCTCTTTTTTTAAACATCAGCTATGATTGAATAACGAACCACTGCTGCTTTTCTTTTGAATTGCCTTTGTGAGCGGAGATATACCAATCAATGTCAGCCTTTGGATCAATTTAAGTCCCAATAATTGATGTATTTAACAACCTGGGAGCAGCAGAATGACCTTTGAAGACTACACTGGCAATTTATCAGCTTAAAAAGTTGGATCAATCCTCATAGGTATGAATGCCGCAGTAAATTTTGGGTCTTTTAATGATTTCTCTGAACTGTTCTTTTTCCGGGGTGAAATTATTGTACAGCATGCATCTTTAACAATCTAAAAAAAAACAAGAACTGAGTGCACAAGTTTGATTTTATTTGGGATTTTCTCCAATCCACACGGGGTCAAAAGTCTACATGCAAGCTCAAATATATACATACGCCCCCACTAATATTTGGTTAAACGTGTCTTAGCAAGTTGCACCCAAACCAGATGCTTTTGGCAGCCATCAACAAGCCACTGACATAATTCTGGTTTTTGAACACTCCTCTTGGCTGAATTGCTCAGAGGAAGTCCTTCTTTTTCATTTTCCATCCACTTTGTTCACTGAACCACTTCCCCAAGCAGCAAAACAGCGGCAAACGAAGGCGCTAACGCCGCCATGTTTAACAGGTGGTGTTCTTAGGCTTCACCTTTACGCCTCCAAACACGCCTGTCATTGTGGATAAACGGCTCAATCTTTACCTTCTTTGACCATCAAACTTTTCAGCTGCAAAATTCCGTTGAACTTGAAGTTATTGATTTTGAAGCTGGGGCGTTCTTTCTGTGTCTGTGATGATGTAAAACCCACTTCACCGTCGGACCGTCGCACCGGTTTTCCAGCACCGTCCCGTTCATTGCAGAATGAGCTTTGGTTCTTCCTGAACATCTTAATCGTAACAGTTTGGGTCCCCATCCAGTCCTTGAAAAAGTGGCGGCACGTCCACATAACTTGTTGCTGATGATCTTGGAATCTGCAGCGGTTTAGAAATGATATAAATATAAATCTACAATTCTCCTTAGACTTTCTCTGAGCTTCTTGGACTTTTTCATTGGTCATTCATGATGACTTCTGACCACAGCTTCTGGCCAGGATTTAGCAGATCCACTTTATTCCCCCAGTGTCTGTCTGCTAATAGGCGCAGAGCAAGTAGCATATACTGGTGAGATTATTAGATGAAAAGAAGCAGCTGTGCGTGGAAACAGCACTAAAATGAGAATGAATCACGACAGCAGAGCCACTCGCCTTTTATACAAAACAGGGAAGCAACGAGAGACAAAATGCAGATTCGAGTGTTCACATTCTCATCCATTCCAAATATATTTTTATTCAGTTGTTAATATGTACAGACTGCACTTTTTTTTTTCCCCTTTATTTTTTTTTTTAACACTCGCTTTAAAAAGCACCTCTAAAAGTATACTTGACGTGAGAAGCAAAAATGCAGGCAAGCTGACGGTGCATCGTGGGAGAGAGGAGGATGAGAGCGGATAATCAAATCTGGATTTTAGGTTATTGATCATTCTGTCCGTCCAAAGATTGCTTTGTATATTTGCTCTTTATAACACGGGATCATTTTTTTTTCAATCAATTATTTAAATTATTTTGAGATAATCTTGTTTATACTCTAGATAGACTAATCCATGGGTGCTTTCCCACGCTCGTAGACGCTTTCCAGTGTTCTCACATCAATTCCTCTGACCCCCAATGACGCACAAGAGTATTACTGCTTTTAGAGAATCTGCAGGATGCTCTGCTGCACAACGAAAGTTTCGCGCTCTCCACAGACACCTAATGATTGCTAGCATTTGATCAGCAACCCTGAATAGTTCATTTTTGCTCTTGGACTTTAGCTTTTGCCCCCTGTTCAAAGCCCCAGCTAGCCCACCCCCTTTTTTTCCTCTGCGCGCGCCCTGTGCGCGCTGCACCTGTACTGCTGCGACTTGTGCGTCAGAAGATGGCAACTGCTTCTTTGGAGCCATCTGTCAGTGGCGCTGGCGGCACAGCGAGTCGACCTTGCGAAGCGGCTGCGGGTTCTCCTCCGGCTGCGTCCGCACCGCACGCCTTTGTTACGTAACAGCAACGCAAGCACAAACTTTTGGTGACATTTTTTTTTTTTACGCACGGATTCCCAATTTGCACAATTAGGCGGCCGGACCGCTGCTCTCCTTCTACTCCAAGCGCGCCTCACGGAGCCGTGATGCGAGTTTATATCGCTGTGATTTTCGCTTATGGAGTGTGGGGTAAGTTTAACAACTTCTTTTCTGGACAAAAAAATTATGGGCTTGCTGCAGATAAGTTGTCTTTTTTTTTTCCAAGGGGTATGCAGTCACATTTAAATTCAACATATTTAACATTTCGAGGACCATTTTTACAAGGTAGCCTTAAGGTTTTTGTGAATTCGTGGAGGACAGAGAAGGAGAGAGAGAGGAGCAACGTGCAGGGTTTGTGTCGAAGGGATGTCGGCAGCTGGAGAAGGATGCTGCTCTTATTTTCACCATGCACTGAATTTGAAAGCGTTTTTTTTTTTTTTTTGATGCAGTGACTATTCCACCTTCCAGTAACCGCCTGTAATAATCTTGAATTCAATCTCATCTGGATGTGAAAGTAATTGCAATCAACGGGAGCGAAGCACGACCAGTTAATGTCCTCAGTCCCGTATCCCGTCATTGGCTTGAGGATGTTTATTATCCATATTCTGGGAATTCTCTCAGCAGAGATTTTTTTTTTTCTGTTCATTACATTTAAAAAAAACAAAAAAAAACAATTTGTTCTTCATTTAAAGCCTTTTAGCATCTATTGCGATAGCAGTGCGTTAAAACGTGTGAGTTGTTCACCGTTCGTCACTTGTGTGGCGTCCTGGGGTTATGGGGGGGGGGGGGGGGGGCGGGGGTTTGTGTGGGGTGGGGC
>VUQK01033735.1:51164-70010 GCA_015106715.1 Bujurquina vittata
TTTTTGATATTAAGTCTTTTTTTTTTTTCTTCCCCCCCCTCATTTGTGATCTTCTGTCTGCTCTCATTAGTTTCACCTGTCTTCAATTAGCTCTCTGCGTATACAGAGCCGCGCATCCTTTGCAGATTTGTCTGTTTCTCTTCCGCCTCAGTGGTCTTGTCTCCGTGTGGCTCCCTGAGGCTTTGTTTTCACTCCAAGTTATTAGTTGGACTCTGCTTTGAGTGTGCTGCTCACCATTTAGTGCTGGTATTAGTGTACAGCATTAATTACACTTAATTAAAGTCACCTTTGTGTTTATGTGATGAACTTCACCCCCAAAAACATTACAGTCAAAGAAGAAACAGGCTGTTTTATTTGATTTACATTCTAGATGGAAACGTGCATTGGAGGACGAACTGTCCTTACTGAATGCTGTCTTGTGAAAAACGGTCCATAAAGAGCCTAGTTCTTATGTTGTCACAGTCAGGTGAGCCTCTACATCTCAAAAGCTCACAGAGCAGAGTACCACAAAGGTCTTTGGGACACAATCAGTCTTTCATTGGAGACTGTTGAACCACGTCTGTGGAAAACCATCTTCTTTCAGAGCACTTGCCTCTTTCCTTATCAGCTTTTGTGGGGCTGCAGCACATTGAAACAATGACAGCGGCAGTTAGTGTACCATTAGAAATATCTGAGTAGCTGTACAACCACTTAAAGCTCATTTAATGTGCTTTCTCGTGTTTTTTTCACTCGAGTGCACACTCGAGCTCATTATTAAATGTATTTTATGTAGCAAGTAAGGCAGACAGTTGCATAAAAATGCTGCAGCTGATCTTCAGGAAAGTCGTGAAAATATTGTATTCCGGACATATTTTTTCTCTAGTTTTTTCGTCATTGCTCTGTAAGCCAAACAATGATAAACTTGCAGTGCCAAAAATCACACTTTCATAGGTGAGCAGCTTACCTGGAATACGAATTATACATTATTGTAGGTGAATTATATCAGTCTAAACACTGAGGAGCAGCCTATTGTAATTCAGCAGTCGTCCCCCAGATGCAAATAGTACTTGTAATGTTATATTACAAGTACTACTTTCATATAATAAATGAATGTTAAATAAGAGTGTGCTTGGGTAAATGTGAAGAGATCTCATGTGAAATATTAATGTCTTAGGAAACTAACTTCCTAGGAAAACGAGAAACAGATTCTCAGAAATGGCTCAACAATTGTGCCTCAACTAAAGTCACAATTAGAATCAGCAAAGGTTTGCGTCGGTAACATTTCTGCCCATAACTTTTATTTAACCAGACAAGTTATCCAGAAGGAATTCGTATATGATTGGGAGCCCGATACGCTCAGAATATTTAATTCTCTGTTCAGTTAGTGATGAACTAGCAACAGATTTTTTTCCTCAGTGCTGGGCACTGGCAGAGTCATAAGGACCAGGTAGTGTCGACGGAAGTTGCTTTTTCTCATGTTTAACACACACAGAGGACATGTTTTGACTATAGGAAAGACTCTGGTTTTGGTGAGGGGTGTCAGCTCAGTCACATTACACTGACTCTGCTATAGGGGGATAGCAGAGAAAAGACCACTTGATATCCAGTAGCATGAACTGGACATTGGAGTTCACATATAGCGCTCCACTGGGCAATTTCTAGAAACATTCAGGGCTGCAGTGCATGTGTGAAAAGTTGAAAATAAACTCATAAGAAGCCTTCCAAAAATATTCCCTACAGATGCCCAGAAACTGATTTTATCCTGCCGTTTAAAATAATAGTTGTTAAATTAAAAAAATGGCATAGTGCTCCTCACTGTTAGACTTTGGAGTTTTCCACTGTTGTGGAGAGATAGGGTGCTATATTTTAAAGAAAAGTGGAAGTCATCCTGTATTAGGGGATTAGGCATTATGTGTTGAGGATGTGCATATGTAATGCATTAAAGCTGTTACTTTGCAGCCTTAATGCTCCAAGGCTAGCAAGCCTTCCTGTCTGTTTATAGTGGGTGTTTTAGAGTTAGCCCGCGCTGAATGCGCTCGATCACCCTCTTTTAACCAGATGCAGATACTTATGTGACAAATTCTGCTGTCACAGAGGGAATAAATTCATGATGAGTGAGGAGAAAATCAGCTGTCACCGATGATGAGCTCAAATGAAAATGAAAATGTAAACCACTGCCTGCACAAGTGTCACCTAAGGCTTCTAGAAACGTAGCTTAAAGTGTGTTTTTATAAAAGACAAAAATTGAAAACTGAAATTTTAAACAGTTTATTAGATTATGGAACCGGTGGTTATAAATTATTGTTTCCAAATATCCCAAATTCACTGAAGTACTTTGAGTGCTCTGCTTCACAAGTTATCATTGGAAGTGATGTAATTTCCTTAAAAATGAAACATGATCAGAAAAACCCACTCATAAATGAGGCTGCAGAGCGGCTGATAAGCCAGGCATGGGTGGTTTTGCAGACTGTTAATTATATAATACTTCTGAAGTACTTTGTACACTGAGCTGTTTCCACATGCAAATATGACTTTGCATTATTCCAGGTCGGCATGCCGCGCTGCGGCACTGCAGTGGGACGTCTTAGTATTCCCGAGCTGATTTAAATAAAAAGATTGAACTGGATTTTAAAAATAATGGTGTTTTGAAAGCTGAATTTTAATATATTGTTCATAATTTATCACTAGTAGATTTCATGAAGAATCCGAGAAGGCCGATAGCCTTAGTGAAGAAGACTATCGGGGAGGAATGAGGACTATTTTAAATGTACGCAAAGGATAAAAGTCTATTCCATGATTGCAGGTGCTGCAAGTATCTCAGCTTGTTGGTACAATACTGTTTTCAGGAAAAACAAAGAGCAGGCAGAAATGCCGGGTGATAAAATGATTCTCCTGTAGTTTTGCAGGTAACAGAAGTTTATGTTTAGAGTCGACTCAGTTAAAACACTTTGTAGTTGTGCGATGAAATGCTCAAGCTTAATGTTTAAAATTCTGCCACTTCTTCTGGACAGAATCCGCTTTCATGTTTTCAAGATGTGCAGCTGTTGAAAATGTATTTTTTTACACAAAATAAAAAAAAATGTGATGGAATTTGCTGTAAACAATGCGAGCTGTGGGAAATGCGCAGCACGCCATGAATAAAATGAGGGACCTTTTGATTAGCTGGCACCTTCAGCGGTTCAATTTGCATGATGCCTCAAAGGTGAGATGTTTCTAGTCAGAAGCAGGTCATGTTATGAAGTTTTTTCTTTTTTTAGGCCTGACAGGATGATGAATTGTTTAGTAACTCAGAACATTTTTATAGAAGACAAATACACAATATGTAATGTATTGATGTTAAATAGATGTTAAATTTCTGAGCAAAGTAACCCCAAATATGATTTTGCTGTTACCAAGCAGTGCTGCTGTGTAAATATGTTATCAAGCCTTATTTTATTTTGCTTATAATTGGGTGCCGGTGCTGGTATGCCAGTACAGTATTAATGTGTAACCTTCAGGTGGCTTTTTTTATTGGTCTATCCACCGTATTTTGAACAAAAGGCAGACTCACTAATCCATAAAAATATAGGATTTCAGTAGTTAAAGTCTGTTTTACATTTGCTGCATGCACCAGTGTCATAACCACTCGGGAGGACTGGAGTCAAAAGCAGGACTAAAAGTTTTAACAAGTTTGTTCACAAGCACAAAAGGTCTCAGTTAGCAAAGTCCTTGGTTCCATGCAAACAGGCAAGTCCTGTTCCTCTCTCCTTCAGTTCCCTCTCAAGCACAAGTTCCAGCTCTCCGGTTATAGGCAATCTGCGCAGAAGACAACAAGGTGGATGATTTTTCATAGCGAAAAGCAATGTTGATGAATGCAACACGGCAGAGGGTGTGCTTAGCTCACTCTCTGCTTGCCTGTTGGTCTGGGGATAGAAACCAGGAGAGAGACTAACCTGAGCTCCAAATGCAGGATGGAATTCCTTCCTTCCATGTAGCTGGAATAAGTGGTTCTTGAGCAACTGGGCAGTTTCCAGTGCTGAAGGTGAGTGACTTTCATAGGGGAAAAACAACGAGCAAAGAGTTTTTAGTTCAACAAACCAGCACAGACTGAAGGCGAACCGCCACCTTATGGCAGGAGGCGAGATGATCAGGAGCAGGTGAGCTCATTACTTTAAGGAGGGTGGAGCCAAAAGGGCAGAGACCCAAGATGAGTCCCGCCCCCGAAAAACAAGGGCGCATTCAACTCGCACGTAAACACAGACGGGGGAGAAAGTGGTGAGCCAGCACAGGAGGAGGGAGGGACCATGACAACCAGTCTATACACTTTTGTTCTATCCCTCCAAACAATTTACATTCTGAAGTACATGAGTCATTCAGGATTGCTGATTAATAAATACAGCAGCTCATCATTGATTGTACAAAGAACAGTACCCTAATGAGACTGACACGATACATTTTACTTATTCAATCATTTTACTTGTCTGCTTTGTTTACAGCACTCAACAAGACAGAGGAGAAGAGGACATGCCCACTAGGATATTTCCCCTGTGGAAACCTGACCTTTTGTCTCCCCCAGCTCCTGCACTGCAATGGCATCGATGACTGTGGAAATCAAGCAGATGAGGAGAACTGCGGTGAGGCATTGTTTCTACTTGAACAATTGTTAATACGCTTATATGGCCTCATGCATACATCTTCAGAATACCAGCTCTCCCAAGCCCTCAGGCAGTAGCTGACACATACGTAATGTTTGCGGTTTTGCTGGTTTATTGGTTCATGTGATAAATTACTGGCATGGGTGTTCTAAGCAGAAAAAGCCCTCGTTATTGCCTCTGAGCAATGACCGCCGCAGCTATGCCGGAGAACTTCACTGATGCTAACACAAATCTGCAAACCTGCAACTCTCTTAGCTGTTCCTGACACTGGCTGGTGGCACGGGAGATGATATTAATATGCATGCTGGCTGCTGTTTTTTTATAATATGTTAACTGAAATCTATGATGTACCTGTGAGCCCCTGTACCTGTAAAGCTCAGGACTGACCTGGATCCAGAAGCAAAGGCTCAGCGCTGCTTCCTGGCAGAAGGACTATAAATGAAGCTGTTGGGATAGTGTAGGTAGAATAGAGCACAGCTCTGTTTCCTTTCATTTCATTCTATTTCATTTTATGCCTGGCTGTCACAATGTAGATATCACCCTTAAATATTGAACCAATTTTCCTCAGGACCCTCAATGTTTGTTTTTTTGTCAGGGAGGTGGATTTATTTTTTTTTTTAAAGCAGTTCAACAAATGAAATTATTATAGATAAAGAACCAAAAGGCATTTTTTGTGTGTTTCTCTCTTGACTAGCCTATTCACTTATTAAATAACCTTGAAATACTTTTCTTTTTGTTTGATATTTAAAAACAAAGGAGGCGTTCAGTGCAGGATCTTAGCTGTTCCTCGGACTGCACTCTTCTGGATAAAGACCTCCGGTGTTGTGCCCGGAATCGGCTGGAGCCACTCTTCCACTTTTGTGGTTACAGCTCCCAATGCTCCTATCCTTGTCCATGTACACTATTGCCAAAAGTATTCACTGACCCACCCAAATCATCACTGAAATCAGGCTTTCCAATCACTTCAATTTCCACAGGTGTATAAAATGAAGCAGTCTGCTTCTACAATCTGTGACAGAATGGGTCGCTCTCAGGTGCTCAGTAAATCCCAGCGTGGTACTAGATAATAGACTGCCCGGATCTTGTTCTTCCCCTTCAGCTGACTCCTCAGGACTTGCCTTATTCTCTGCAGACATTTGGTAATTGCAGCTTTCTGGTGGTCTCTTCTTGGTTCCCCCTTGCCGGTGGGATTCTAAGGTACTTGCAGCTATCCGCAGTGTTGCTGCGGTCTCCTCTTAGATCCGCTACTCACTGATCATTGTCATGCGTCGCATCTGCGGAATTATATTTACATAAAAAAAACACACACCAGGAAAAACGTAATCCGGGAAAATAATTTAATTTCACAAGCACAGGTATTTATCGTGTGTGTGTGTACATTCAACAACTTGCGCGATCACGCAGCCAAACGCATAAAGAAGCCGTCGTCTGGTTTGCACGCACTCCTGCAGTTTCAGGCTGAATCCTGCTCGGAAACAACTGACCTCTGACCGAGCCTAATGTGATTGGCCACTTTAATGGACAGTTTAGGTTCCTCTGTTAAACCGAGTTACACCATGGCAGCAGCATAAGTTGTTTTAGCTCTATTAGTTTATGATTTGGAGAATATAGTTTGTTGAATTAACTGTCAACAGGCATTGTTTTCTGTGTAGCAGTGGAAATACTGACAGCTGTCACTGGATTACTTTAAAGCTGAATAAATCTTTAAAACTGTGGAAAAAAAGGCAAAGTTCTGACGTTTCAGCACTCCTGTCCCATTTTCCTGTTGTACATGCATCACATACTTTTTATGATTTAAAAAAAAAATCATAAAGATCAGGAAAGAAAGTGTGCATTGGGATGTAGCAATTATACCTTATAGATACTCAATACTTATTGAAGTGAAGCCGGTGATAAATCAGCACATCCCTCCATGCACATTGGAAATGACCGCTACAGTTAAACTTCACGTTGTTTAACCACTTCATAGACTTTATCTCTTAAGTGCCCCATGTCGTCGACATCTTTTGTAATTATTATTTTAGTACTTTCTATACGATTTTGCACTTCCATTATTCAGATTTAGATGTATGTTTACACCGTTCCGCCTCAGGTCTGAGAGTAAGGCGATTTCAGTCCTCTGTTTGTCCTGAATATATGTGATATTGACAATAAAGAAACTCTAGACTAAATTTGCATAACTGGAAGTGTTTATCAGACACTAGTTCAGTTAGTTGCCACAGCCTCTTCTCCTGCCCACTCCACAGACTACCTATTCACACAACCTGTAATACAATGTGGATGTACTATTTTAATCAGAGGTGGCGAAAGTACTGACATTCTGTACTTAAGTAGAAATATAAGTACTTGTTTTCAAAACTACTCTGCTAAAAGTTTAAGTACTGGTTCAACTTCTTTACCCAAGTAAATGTAAAGAAGTACAGGCTCTGAAATCTACTCAAAGTTAGAAAGTAAAAGTAGCTCTTTGGAGGACGTTTCTACCAACTATTTTTCTGTAACGTTAACTGAACCTCCAGTAAATGATGTTGGTGTGCCGGCTGTGATCAGCTGACCTGCTGCTGCTGCTCTTTTCTTCTTCTTTCTTACATCTTTCTCTGAGTGAAGTTCTCGCTCATTCTTTGCTCTCCCTGGATAAACGGCAGCTCTTCTTTTAGCTAGCAGACACACCGTGTGACAATCAGGAGCCGGCTCCTTTTCTCACACGTGTTAAACCTAAAGTAACGAGCTTGTTTTGAAAATATGAGAAGTAGAAAGTACAGATAGTTGTGAAAAAATGTAGTAAAAAGTAGTCAGAAAAATAAAGACTCAAGTACAGATACCTGAAAAATCTACTCGAGTACAGTATTGAAGTATTTGTACTTCGTTGCTTCCCACTTCTGATTTTAATGGAGCCTGAACCCACAGCGAGTGGAGCTCTGCAGCCAGATGTGCGCAGCTGTTTCATTAAGTGACATCTGGCAGCAACAGAAATGCACTAACGCGCTAACAAGACACTCACGTGCTCGATGGCATCTGCGTGTGTGTGGCTCCCGAGTTCCACACTCGCAGGTTGTTGAATTTTTGTATGCCGATCAAATACCTGCTCCAACATTCCAAACGCATCCTTCTCCCACATGCTCCCCCAGTACTGGTCTCCTGCCACTGAGAGTGCACCCTGGAAGTTTCAGTGGAGAACACCTGGTTTATTCTCTTGGCTTCTATATTTTCGATATACTTCTTCAAGCAGATAGCCAAGGTTGTGAGTCTGCTTGTTTCTAAGGCCTCAGGTATGGACTGCTTGTTGTTGTCTGCAGTTCTGATAGCTGGCGAACTTCTCCTTATGCTGCCCTAATCTTGGCTTCTAGTCTTCATTTCCATGGAGGGTCCTGCTCCTTATCGAAATTGTTTAAAGAAATGTCATTATATATTACACTGGAATTGCATTACTGAGAATTATATTGCATCATAAATAACACTTATTGATGAAAAGCATAGAAATGCTAACCTTTTGATGCTGGAGCTTCCTCACCTGTGCTGATTTGCAGCTCAGATTGGTGAAAGCAGGCTTATGCATGACTGATTTCAAGGATTTATCTTGAGGAGACAATCATCAATCATGACTCCTGTGATGAAACAGATGCAGCTTATGAACCAACTGTCACATTATAATGAATGACATCCCCCCCCCCCGACTTCCGTCCCTTCCCGAGGCGTCATTTAGTTATCGTGCAGGAAGAATTATTATCCGATGTCAGTTTTATTTTCAGCAGGTGCTGATGAGTAGAAGGTAAAATAATGTCACAGTATGCAGTCACGAATATTAGTACATTGCTGGCTGACACAATGGTAAACTGTAGAAACAGTAGTCAGTGCTCCTCTTTTGGTTTATTTAGTACTTGGACATTGAGATCATTTTTTAGAATTTGTCCTGAATGTGTCACTAAAGTGGATTTTGAATCAAGCAAGCAAAGGGATTGAAGTGCAGGCTTTCACCTCTTAATTAAGGGGTTTAACAAAAGCACTGTATTAACTGTTTAGGATTTTTGTGCCATTTGTATGTACTGTAAAGTCCCCCATATTTAAACCATGGAAAACACTAACTTAATTGGAAGTATAAGAATTGTTTTTTAATACTTTTTTCAATAGCTGCCTGAAGTCTAGAACCCGTGGATATCACCAAAATGCTGTGTTTCCTCCCTGGAGATGCTCTGCTAGGGCTTTACTGCAGCCAGCTTCAGTTGTTGCTTGTTTGTGGGACTCTGTTGGCCCGAGATCATGTGAATGATGTGGCCATTGAAGAATATCCAAAGTCTTTGCCCTGAGAAACTTTGGGTTGCTTTTTCAGTGTGCTTTGGGTCATTATCTATTTGCCCTGTGAAGCTCTCTCACATCATTTTTGCAGCATTTGGCTCAATTTGAGCCCCGTGCACTTCAGTATTCATCCTGCTACTTCTATCAGCAGTCACATCATCAGTAAACACTGGTGACCCATTTACTGGCAGCCATACATGCCCATGCCACAATATTGCCTCTGCCATGTTTGACACATCATAAATCCTAAAAAAATCATTTCACTCAATCACTTCTTGGTTGTGATCCGCTGCTGTTTAGGCAAAATGTCTAGAAAAATGAAGTAGCAAGCAGTCCTCCAACCCTCACCCCATCGTCCAATAGCCAGGGGGACAGAATCACAATAACTTGGATCTGTTAATAGGTGCTCTATTAGAGGGTGCACTGCCATGCTGTTCATATCTTGCTAGTTTGCGATGCTGCTCCTGATGGGATGTAAGCCCAGATGTCACTTGGACTGGATGCCAGACAACAGCACAGTCACCAGCTGCCTCTGCCGCTTTTATTTCATCATCTCAAAGGCTGATTCAAATTTATTGATCATACAATTTCACTTTTGCTCTATCAGTCATGAAGTAACTCATAATGTCTACTGTGTTTTCCCATTTCATTGGTACACTTGTACAATCAAATAAAAACATGCCCAGTTCATTGCTGCTGTTATATCTCATTAGAATGGAAACCACTGTGTGCTGAGCAGGTCCAAGGGCAGAGTAATTGGCTGTAACACTACCATGCAAACGAGGGAAAAACTGTCCTTTTTGTTTTGTCCCCTGATGTAAAAATATAATGATGCTCTAAAACTGCACACTGGCAGCCAATAACTTTATGAGGGAATATAGGACATTGCACATGGTTGCAATGGTGGTTATAACTGTAAAGGGAGTTGACAAAAACTTGGCTAAAAAAGGGTATAAAGAGAGCAGAAAACATATTGCATTCTGAAGAGTTGCCACCATATTGTTTGTGCAGATACCAACTGAAAATAACCAGTAAAATACCCAAACACCTGCGAGCAAATCAACAGCACAATGTGATATTGGTAGAAAATACTCAGAATCGGACGAGCCCATCCATCTTTTATAAATCGCTTCAAGTTTGCATTCAGGGGTGCTTAAATATAAATTATTATTATTATTATTAAAAATATGAATATAAAGTATAATTGTAGTTTCAACAAACTTTGTTGTGAATCTGTTCCACAAACCTCGAGTATTTTATCAAGCAGAATGACCGTGTCATCCCAACACTTACTCTATCATGTGGCTGCACTGGTAGTAGCAAGCTAAATAGTTCAGTAGCACAAAAAAAATAAAATATAATAAATTTAGTAGTGCACACAAGTGCAAAGTTTGATATGTGTTAGTGGTTGAAAACATTTAATACTGGTCAAAAATGCATTTATGTAGGTTGACTGGCATTTGTTACCAAATCACCAGGTGAGATGACACGATGCAGTGACATGACACTATGGTGTGCCTTCAAAATAAAAGCACGTGAGTTAAAGATTTTAAAATCAAGTATTTTTCTCCTCTGCAGTGTAACTTTTGGGTGGGACAAATGCGCCTGCACTCTTAGAACAGATGTGTTGTTTTTATGACACAAGGGTCGTTATTCCCAAGTAGACACACGTTGTGTTGTATTCCACACAGTATGTGTTGACTGGTCTAAATGCTGGGACACACACATCATGTGTTTGAACCACTGACCAATCACATTGCTTCTTTAACTCCTACTTGCCCGCCCACTTTTCTTTTTTAATTCCTTTTGAAAATGGACGCGCGGTAACGGTCACTGCAATTTCAACAAAGAAGGAAAACTAAGGTAAGTATATAATATACTTGAAATTACTGTGTTGACGATCTTAACACAAACCTTGTGTTAAATTCTCAACACAATGATTGTGTAAAATGTTACACGGGTTGTGTGGTCCTTATATTGACACATTAAAGTGTTATAAATTGACACCACTTGTGTTAATATTAGCACATCTGTTTTAAGAGTGTGTCTCCAATATTGCGGGGGACACCCCCTGTCTCCCCCGGTTCCAATGTGTGCCTGATATGTAACAATAGCATCAGTGAAGATCACACTATCACTTTTCAAAAGCCGTATTAAAAACAGATTTTCCTTTGACTCTATGTTACCATGTAGTTACAGCCAAGATAACATCTACATTAACGTTAGGTGTGTAACCCAGCAAGATAAATTGGTCATAACTTACCAGTATGTCAATGCCATGATGACACGACCATATTCTCCTGATGATGATGGTTTTCTTTCTTACAGCTTACAGCACATGTGTCAAACTCAAGGCCCGCGGGCCAGATGTGGCCCGCCGTGTCATTTTATGTGGCCCGCGAGAGCTTAAAAGTTTTGAGTGTCTAAAAATAAATACCAAAAAATAAATTAAGAGCGTGCTTTGACCAAAAACTACATTTCCCACAATGCCTTTCTACCTCGGCCCAACGTGGAGCAGAACGCAGAAAAAGTATTTACATAATAAGACTTGGATTGGTTTATTATTTTAATATGACTTTCTCTTTTTTTTTACGTCTGAGGACAGCTAAAGGGTAGTTAAAAAGTTGACAATCAATTCTTGAAGTAATTACATTTACCTTAGCAAGAGGTTATCTTTTTACAAAGATGTCATTCACATCCACACCTCTTAAATGTTCTGCTGTCAAAGAGGAAACATTGTTCACCTAACTGTGAAAGATAAAATTCTTTTCAAGTATCTCCAAGCAAAACACCAGACAAGTGCTGAGGTTAATGGCGTAAATGTCCTCAGAGATGAGGTGGCGCAAAACATAAAATTCCACCTGACAAAACTAAAAACTCCTAAATGAGAAAACTAAATAAGATAAATAAAGGTTGCTAAATTTGACTCGACCTGTCAGGAACACGGATCCATCAAGCCCTAATGTGGCATCTTATTGAGCCAGCAGATTTTAAAAGCATGGAATAGTATACTCATTTTAAATACAAGCAAACTTGATTGTTTCTTTCTGATAATTTGGAGGTGTTCCAAAGATTCAAACCATCATAAACACCAGCTGAAAGTAGTCCCTTTCTCTGTGGTATGTACAAAACACTATAAATCCATGATGGCATATATGCGTAGTGAAGACTGAACCAGCCCACCCACTGGTGCAGCAGGAGAATCTGTTGAAGTGTCATTTTGTTATCTTCAGTACTCAGTCTGACCCCTTTTAGGCGTTTTTGGGGTGGGGTGTTGATCTCCTGCTGGTTTGATGTTGCTTGCAGTCAAGGCTGATGATGTTGCTCCTCGCTTGCTCTCTTAACCGTGTTCAGCTCATCACAGAGCGGAACAAGCTTAGAGAAAACCGCTGTCAGAAACCAAAGTCCCGGTGCCACTTTCAGGTCAGCCGCTGTTCCATTAGCTTCTGTGACTCTTTGCAAACATTTACGGTTACTTTTGGGTTATGAATGCAAATATCTATCTATATTTTGTAAGTCCTGGCATGCCTGTTCACATGCTTCATTTCTTTCAATAACAGTTGATATTAGGTTAACTATATTGTAAGACCATATTGTATTGAAATAGCTGTTTGCTCATAGATGACTTACATCATTCATTTATTGTTCAAATAGTTGCACATCTCAGCAGCATATTCAAATATACTTTCAGCTCTACAGTTTACCTACAGTTTAATTGATTGGCGTATCAAACGGATGTCATAGTCCTGGATCGCCTGCACTTTCTCCAACATACCATAACACCAAGTGTGATACCAAGTGGTTTGGTAGCATTAAGAACTCCTATTATATGCTACCAACATCTTTTGCTTTCCCTTTACATAATATCTGCCCATGCTCAGAGTAGAATATTATTATAATTCAGGTTTTCCTACTTAGGTGCAATTTGAGGTCCTTGAGGGGCTGGAGCCTATCCCAGCTGTCATTGGGCACTTATGGGCAATTTTGAGTCACCAATTAACCTATCCCCACTATCTGCATGTCTTTGGACTGTGGGAGGAAACCAGACAGAGAACCCAGAGAGAACCTGCGCAGACACGGGGACAACATGCAGACTCGACACAGAGAGGCCCGGGCCAAGGTGGACTCAAACCCAGACCTTCTACCTGTGAAGCAGCTAACACCCACACCACCGTGCAAGCCTGTTATTTTACAGTTATAGTTAATTGTTACTTTTACACATCAGCATTAGATTAAAAAAGAAAAAGTATGGCAGCTTCAGTTAAGAAAGAAGAGAGGATTACACAAGGCTGAGCAATTCATTTTCCCAGGGGCCACATGAGAAACTGGGACTGCTGTGGAGGGCTGCACCGATGAGCTGGACTCAAGTGCAGAATTAATTTCAGCTTATTGGTGCAGCTCTCCATAACAATCCCAGTTTCTCATGTGGGCCTTGGGAAAAATGAATGACACACTCCTAGATTGCATTTATACATGTCAGCATGACTATGCATTGGTCAAACTGTAATGAGTGCGATGCACAGATGCACAAGTTCTCAAAAGGCTTAAAGAAAAACATAAGAATTATGTTTAACATTTATCATAAGTGCTTAAGTTCAAAGTTCATGACGTTAGTCTTTAAGAGGCTTCACCACGTTTGTTGCACTGCTGTTCATGCGTTCAGCTGAGGGGAGTGGCGGTGTGCCTGCAGTGCTGTGTGAAGTTGTGTGTCAGGTGAAAGAGGTGAAGATTGGTATGAATATCTAATTGCAGTTTTAATTAGCAATTGTTTTTACCGCCTTACTCAGTACGTATGCTACATGCAGGGCACCGAAAGGACAGTCACTTTTTCAACATTTTGGAAAGTTATCATAAGAATCATCTTTGTTGACATTCCTAACAGATCCAAGTCCCTGCTAAGTAAAAGACTAATCAATATTAGAATTTAATTTATAAAAACTGGAGGGCAGATTTGTTGGACATATGGTAACTAATCCTGGTAAACTTGGTTGAGAGGTCCAGTTCAGTAAATGGAATGAGTGGAGGTTAGGCTGTGCCAACACAGCTGCCAGTGGGCAGACTTTGCATGGAAAGTGATGGATAAAATAAATCAGCAGTTTTAAAATAGCTGTTTCTGCCTTTTGGGAAAGGAACAAAAAAGGAAATAAAAGGAGAATAGTTATGTAAATATAATTGCTGTAGATTCCAGCAATTATTTTTGAGACTCATGAAAATAAATTAAACACAGAGCCCTAGTTATGATATCTCTAACTTCGTTATTGCCTTTATCCATTTTGTCCTCCCATGTTTCAACAGCAGGCCAAATTATTGTTTTATCAGAGCAGAGGCTGATGTAGTGCAACTACTTTTTAGTCTCAGCAGCGTATCGTGTTTCTCCAGTTGTAATAATTCCAAAAATTGGACCCAGAAGTGATGTTTATACTGTCAGAAATGTCAGCATGTTTGACTAATATACTTAAATCAAAGTATGTATTTCTATAAGCTTTTAAAAATGTACTTCTCCTACTGTGATTGGCTGATGTCTGGAAAGCTGACAGGTATCTGACAGAGACTGTATCAGCACTGAGACGGGGCTGACAAGATACTGAGTCAGATGTTATCACCGCTGACAAAAGAGCAGTAATCCTTGCCGACATCTTTTCAAAATAAGCTAGAAAAAAACCCACCACTTTAATATGATAATTACAAAAATAGTTGCACAAGTCTTTTAAACCCTCAAAATCAGTAATACTGTGCAAGATTTAAATAGAAACAGGAAGCACTGTAATTAAAGCCCGGATGGATGGATGGATGGATGGATGTACTTGTACTTCACTCATAATCTAATCAGTGTCTTGTTTCTTGCTAAATACACAGTTTCATCAGCTGATAGCTGAAAGACAAGAGATCAGAGAGCTCTTCTTAAACTGGAAAGAAAAAAAGAGAGCGTGAGATGTGAGTGAAATGGCAAAGAAAATCATTCTTAACCCCGACTTTGGGATTTTGAGAAATATCTCTAAATGTCACCCAAGTTAAAAGCAGCAGGGGTTTGAGTGGTGAATGCCATTTTAAAGAAACGTATAATGTGTGGCTCTGTCAGTGTTCTCTGTGCCTGCGCTTGCAGGGACGTAGGTGGTGGATAATAAAAGAGGATGGGAATATAAGAGGATAAATAATGTTTCACAAGATAAAATGAGAGGAAAACTTCTAAGCAGAGTAATGAATTCAGGGAGACTTCTAAATAAAACTCTTGGATGTTTAGAAAGCATTCAGCCCAGCTCTGTGTGCACAGCTTTCTAAACTGAGCCTAACAGATGCATAATTCGCAGACATGCTAAGCATAAGCTTAGTGTACATACAAATGAGAGAGGAGCTATACAATAGCAAACATCCATTTTAATAAACCTTAAACTGAGTGCAGTGCTTTTTAATCCATCCAGATCCTCTTTAAGAACCTGATTTTATACCAGCTAAACATCAGCATGTTAGTATTGTAATTGTAATTGCATTTAAGAGAGCTGAAGTCGTTGCTGCACCATGTGCTATAGTTCCAGTGTTATTTTCAATATAATTCCTAGACCAAAAACCAGTGCATGCATGTCACAGGTGGAATAGGACGGAGGTGGCTGTCAGGGTTTTGGAATGTGTGAGCGTGGAAAACTAGTGATGGAAAGGCAGAGTGAGCTCGCTGTGGTTGGCAGGTGCAGAGTGGGTTAGGACGGTGAATGGAGGCGAGCAGAGGAATGAAATAGAACTTGGCTGACGGGCACAAGAGAAGAATGTTGGTATAAAGCAAAATCACAAGGCGTTAACTAGCCCATGTAGAGTGCAGAGGCCTAAGTATAGCTGCCATTGTTGCAAGCTGAACAGACGGGCAGAGGTGCGCTAAAGAGCTGGGGCAGGTGTGCTGCCTGGCGCGTGTTAATGAACCACAGGTCTGCATGCTCGTCTGATCAAAGCACCACGCTTGAAACATCATCTCTGCTCGCTTTCCCGTCCTCTTCTTATCTATCTTATTAATTTTTTTTAGACACTCAACAGTGAACATTTATATTTATAGCAAGTGCTGTTGACACACCGAGGAGGAAAGATATCAATTATAATCTTAAAGAAGCGATTGCCGCTGCCTGTGAAATGGGAAGGCGCATGCACCTCATACCAACTGTCAACCACAATAATGGATGGGGTGATGATTTGGGCTCATTTTGCAGCCACAGGACCTAGGGAACTTGCAGTTACTGAGCCAACCATCAACTCTTGTATACCAAAGGATTCTAGTGAACATCAGACACCCTCGCCCAGGCAACCCATCCGGGGGTTGATCAGTCCCCACCTCGTATCCCAGCAGCAGTAGATCGCTCGTCCTCCCTCGTTAGCCAGAATCATCTTGTGGCCCTCTCTGTGGCATCCATTGTCGATTTGATGGCCCTCTTCTTTGCCGTGCCCTCTAAGCCTAACTTGGTCAGGACCGTGCAGAAAGTCCGGCCTGCAACGCCCGACAGCCCACCTCAATAGGCTCACAGTGGGTGATCCAGGTCTGTCTCAGCACTTCTCTTTCAACTTCAGGTACAAGTTTCTTCTCTTGAGCTTCATTGATGCGTTCTTCCCAGGGAGGTGGAATTGAAGAAAAGGACCATTTCTGAACCCAGTGTGTTTGAGGCATTGTGCTCAGAAAGTGCACCGGCTGCTCAGTTAAGGAAGGAATCAAGTCACCTCCCCTTGCTCAGCCCCAACAGCCCAGAGTTTTGGGCTTTAAAGCTCATCCTTGTCCATGCTATGAACTTTTCTAGTTAGATGTGGTGATGGTACGATCATCCAGGAATGCCTTAATTGGAGGTTGTCTTGTGCCATATTTCATCTTTGGGCCTTGGCATTCAACCTCCTGCTGATTTAACGACCATGATCACGGCCAGCACAAAAAGGGTAACAGAAGTGATGCAGCCTGTTATGATTCCCTTTTCTAGCTAATGCCAGCCTGACATGTTGCAGACCCAGATGTAACACTCATTATGAAATCATTATAATAATCCGTGATGGGGGCACTGATGTTATCGGGCCTTTGCAGAGTGATTTCCTACAAGTTATTGCTGCTAAAGGTGGCTCTGTTAAGCTGTTGAATCATGAGGTGTACTTAGTTCTTCACACACTGCTTCTGCATTTCGGCTTAGTTTTTGTTCAATAAATAATGTGTAACATGTCATGCATTTATTATTATGTCCTAATATGTTAAACTTTAGAACTGACCGGGTGTGCTTTGTTTTTACCGTGGCTTTACATTCCATGAGGTGTATTTTAAAGGACTGGAAGATCCTCAGTGACGTAGGACAGTTTCTGGGTCACAGAAGAGGACACAAGAAAATCTGTTAGCATAATCAAATGCACCCAAAGAGAGACGCAGACAGGGAAACAAAATGGGCAATAAAGGGAGAGGGATGGAAAAAGAGAGAGGAGGTTTTTTTGTTCGTTTTTGTTCTTTTTTTATGTGACCCCTTCTGGCTGGTTACTTATTTATTTGATTTATTTGAACTTCCATTGTGGAGCAGATTTTCCATAAAAGAACACTTATTAGATTTGTTTGAAAAACCCTAAACTAGTCTATCCCTCATAAATGGCTCTCATGAATTTGGCCTTTGTGCAGGAACAATAAAACTAATAATGCATGAGACCCATTCAAAATGTTGTGCATAAAAATGCATAGGCACACACGTGAGGAGCTAAATATTACAAGGATCCATCACTGACTGTCACCTCCCAAAGAGGATTTTCTCTCCTGCATATCCGGGCCATCGTGCGTAGAATAAAATGACCTCCACAGGCTGACAATATGTGTCGAATTAAGGTTTGGACCGACGAGGGTGACTGAAAGTATCCTGGTGCTGAACAGCTCGAGGATGTCATGCACAGTCAGCTTCTCAAAAATTTTCTGTCATTAATCTTTTAAGCAAGGTGAAGAGAGGTGAAAAGTTGTCAGTGGTTATAATTTATTTTTTGCTTTTTCCCTTCTAAACCAAAAAGCCCTCTCGTGTGCAGTAGATTCATGTCAGCTTTGCTTTCTTCTTCTTCTGCTGCCAGATGATCGTGTTGGTGTGATGAGGAGTTTGCAACATTTTTTTTTAAACCCACAATGGATATTGGTGCAGGATATTGTCTTATTATTTTAGAATGAGAGTGAATATTTTTGTCAAAAGATTTTTTTTTTATCATGATACAAAAAAATCTATTTACTATTTCTGATCTCAGGGAAGCTAAAAATCCCAAAACATTCCTGGTATGTTCCTGCTTTAAAAATGGAATCAGAATAGATCTGGGAGATTAAAGCCTTCATTCCTGCTTCTCTCACCTACCTATTGCCTCCAACTGATCTCCCGAAGCAGTGCAGGTCCTGCAACATGATCATACATATAAACTGACTTGCAGTTTGTAGTTGACAGGATTTCATTTTTTTATGTATCCTTGATCATTGCCCCTAGCTGGTTAATTCTCCATCTCCTGGCACCTTTGGTTCCAGTAGATAAGAAGTTGTCATGAATCTTTCTGATTCCTCATCCCTTAGGGTTGCAGCAGTAGGACAGCGAGGATGAGCTGTCAGAGACATATAGCTGGAAAAAAAAAAAAAGAGACTCCAGGGCCAGACCTGAATTTGTACAGACAAGAACATTAGACATTTAATGTAGTAAAAAAGGTTTTCTTGTCCTTGGTACAGCCCAAATCTTGAGACCACATACTTAAAAATCTTAAAATAACATCAATAGCGTGGACTGTTCTCTGTCATGTGTGTCACTCTCTGGGATATATATATATATATCTATATATATATATATATATCTATATATATATATATATATATATATATATATATATATATATATATATATATATATATATATAGATATATAGATATATATATATAGATATATATATATATAGATATATATATATATAGATATATATAGATATATATATA
>VUQK01033764.1:2504-14326 GCA_015106715.1 Bujurquina vittata
AAAAAAAAAAAAAAAATAAAGAGGGTGGGGGGGGTTGTATTCTGGGGAAAAAAGTCAGAAAGATAGGAAAACAATTTTGACATTCACTGAGATTAAAGCGGTAAATGTATCAAGAAAAAATTAACAGTCTCTGAGATTATGAAGTCACACATTTGTAATTTGCTGTTTTTTGTTTGTTTTTTTAATTAAGCAACCACATACTTCACTTTTCAAATGCAATTTGTAGGCTGATTAGGAGAGGAGATAAAATGGAGATTCAACGGTGTTTGCCCCAGGGCGATGTGGGACTGGATTTATCTATTTGCATGATGCTCAAAAAGAGAGATCCACTCAGGAGTTCGCCACAGAAGTGTCCCTGGTTTGATTTCTGTAATTGGAGACAGAGAAGATGTTGGGCACTGATTGGCAGGAGGCGAGGAGACAAAAGAGCGAGGGGGGGAGGAAATGAAGAGACGTACGAGTGAGAAGAGTGGGCTGATTTAATAGTGATTGTGCTCGGTCCCGAAGCTGTCGGGCCAATTCCATCTAAGTGAAGATTCTGATACCTGACTGATGAGCAGAAGTTTCAAAATAGAAAGTAGGAGGAATGAAAGCAGGAAATCAATTTGCGAAGGCGTAAAGCAGGCACATTAATGACAAAAGAAGTTGGAAAAATCATTACATGACATTTAGATGACTGTAATTGCTAGAAATCCCTAAATGCATTGGCAATGATTTTTAATATTAACATTTATATCACGTATCATGTTTATTATTCTCAGAAAGCTTGTATCTGCCTGGGTTTATAGTCGTATGCGTTGCCTTGCCACAACATGGTAAACTTGTGTGTTTGTTGTCTCCAGTAGGCCAGCTCATGTTTTAATGATTTGTGCTCGCTATAAATAAATGACTTTTTGTTTACCACTACACCGCATCCATGCAAACATAGATACAGTTTACCCACAGAACATGTCCGTCTTTTTAAGTTTCTCTGATTGAAAAGCACCTGCATCCTAGCAATCTTAGCAACAACTGCACACCTTTCATGTTGCTCTTTCCTCCCAGTATTTTACTGTCCCTTCCACCTGCGTCGTTCTGTTTTCAGCCCTCTTAGGATGTGATGGCTAAAGCCTGCAGCGATTGCGTCGGGCTTTAATATCTATCCAGTGGCTGTTTTCATCAACAGAACACAATGGATGAGAGAGAGCGGGGAGTGTGCCAAGATGGTAAGCATCTGTCCCATTTGTTATCAGCAGCCAGTTCCCTTAGCTAATGCACCACTTTGGAATCACTACTATCAAATGTAAGGGAGAACGTGTGTGGGTGTGACCACGATAGCACTCGTGTTGTGAGAACCTAAATTGGTTAGGGTTATATTATAGGAATGTGTTCTCTTTATGACGATTAAAGCCATGTCACTGAAGACATGTTGTTTTAGATGAAAGCTGGCGTTCGATAAGTTTTTGGTTAAACTAAGTCTCCAGAAAATAAATCTACAGTATTGTGCAAAATTCTCCAGCCACCCGTGTTTCGTTATATTGTGTTAGGAAAGTGGGAAATGGGTGCAATGATTTACTGAAACATGCAAACATACATGGAAATACATATAAGGCAAAAACAGAGTTTGCATTATATATTAAAGCAAACTAAAGTCTCTTAGGTAGCTTTCTTGTCATTCCTTTTAAGTCGTTTTCAGGAATAGTTCTCCAGGCTTTACGAAGGACGTTCAAAGCTCTTCTTTGGATGTTTTGCCTTTTGCTCTGTTCTATTTTATGCCTGCCAGACTGTGTGTTATATTTGGCATTTTACATACATTCAACAAAATAAATGAGAACAAAAAGAAATGTGCTTTTGTGGCAGGCTGATAATAGCAATGTGCTGAGAATATAATTTCACAAGATATGTTATTTTTTTTTTTTTCTAAGTTGTCTTGTGTGTAGACACAGCACTATTTCATCCCCAGAGTTAGGTGTCATTTTCATTCTTAACTGATTCATAGCCAAAGAGCATTCCTCTGAAAATGGTCAGGTACAAAGACTGGATTAAAAATGAGTGAGAAAGCCGCCAATGTCCAAAGAAAAAATTCCCAAAACAAAGATAACTGTGTACTGGATAATTTAACCTCCCTACACAGGAAACTTGGTAAAAACATGACATAATGATATCTACGAGGACATATCAGGACTATTGTTGAGAAAAGATAAACATTTGTAAGACCTTCATAAAGCCTGAAGAACTATTGCTCAAAGCCACTTTTAAAACTTATAAGAAAGTCTGGCTCTTTGGAAGTAAAATATAAAGAAATGAGGGGTGGCTCAAGACTTTTGCACAGGACTCTGAGTTGATGTCATATCCCTTGAAGTCATGTTTCTATCTGTTAGCACAGAGGACAGGAAAGAAATGAGCTGAGAGGCACCAGAGCTCATGTTATATGATTTTTAACAAAACAAAACAAAAAAAACCTGGTCATATATCATCGTCCGACTGTAGAGCAGCTGGTGACTGTGAAATGTCACAGCTCTGACAACCGTTCACAAAAAAAACCTCACAGCGCAGTGAAGTAAAGTGTAAACATATTTGTCAAGATCGGGCACCTGATACATGTTTAAGATTTTTGAGTTGAGCACACTGTTAATTTGTATTACATAATGTCTAAATATGAGACTCATTTAACTGGTGCAAAAGTGTTTTGGGAGGCTTGGCTTTCCTGCGACTGTGAAGAGCAGACAGGAAAGTAGGGAGAAAGAAGAGAGGCCACTGACTTTCAGTCCTAAGGTATATGGTCATCTGCTCACACTGGGGGCATTCAAAACATTGTTTTTGAGGTTGATGATCAATCTGATTGGGATATGGGGGGTTTGGAGACCACCTCGGATCCTTTGCCATTTCCCTCGATGTTTAAATACGCAGTGTGTGACCTCCACAGGAAAACATTGCCGAGCAGAGCGCTGCACTGTAATCAGTGTTATTTCCTTCACCTGTCAGCGGTCTAACTGTTGTTGTACTAAGAGTAACCCTTCAAACTTTTAACAAGTTAAAATGAATGAAAGTTAACTGAAACAGACAGAAGTGTCCTACTCGGACTGATAATATACAAATTAGCTGAAAATTGGCTTCATGATCTCTGCATCAAGGTTTTCTTTTATTTTAGAGCAGATATATTACACTAAAGATGAGGAGCAGCACTAAACTCTTCTCCCTGATAATGTGTTTTTTAGATGATAAATTGCCTGTAATTCGGTTATTAGTTTTCAGCAGCTTGTGAGCCTGACAAGAATCGAGTGCATCCATTTATTATGGACATGGGGAAGTCATATATAATGAAATATTTGAAGTGATAGCTGACTTTTTCCTTCAAGAGCTGTTTTATCAGAGTGTAATTTCAAAAAGCTGAACTATAATAAATAATAATAAATAGAACAAATATATAGAATTATTTTTTCTATATTGTAGAAATATTAATATTATATTATCCTTCAAAGCTTTTTTTTTTTTTTAACATTCAAAACAAAGACAGAGTGCAGGTCCAGATGACGGACATATAATAATATATAGTGTAGACTGAGGTTGTTTTTTCCTGAGTGCAGCCTGAATCCAATTTTCAGCATTCCCTCCATGGTCTACCAATTCCATTGTAACATGTTTCTGCTACAGCAGTGATATTTTGGGCATATGGGTAGTCTCCTGTGCGTGTGTGTGTGTTTACTGCCAGACTGTGTTACTGTGTTTGTTACAAAGGTAAATGTACGCACACAGAGTTGCTCATTACTATTGCTGTTTTCATTACATGTTGGATTAAAATCTGCTGAACAATTTTTGTTTTTGGGCACCAGTAATTAGACCGATTCACGGGTGCAGTTGCTAACTCTCCACATACTGACTGTAAACTTCAGTGGAAAGTGCTTCAAATCCAGTTAAAACACACACACACACAGACACACACACACATACACGATAAAAAACAACTTACAGGCAGGACCATTAATTGTGCAATTAATGGTCTCATAACTTTGTCTCAGTGGATTTATAATGAAGTGCAGATTTTCAGCTTTAATTCAGGTGGTTTAACAAAAGTATTAAGTACATTTTTATATATAGTCCCCAATTTTTGGAGGCTTAAAATGAAATGGAAAATCTAACAGAGCTATAAGAACTGTCTTTAATACTTGGATTAACTTTTTTTCCCTTTGTATTCAGTGACTGCTTGATGTCTACAAATCATGGACATCGCTAAATTCTGCTTCCTCCCTTGAGATGTTCTACTAGGCCTTTTATTGCAGCCACCATCAGTACCCTTGTGCAAGATACTGAACCCCAAGTTGGTCCCGATGTGTTCATCAGAGTAGGAATGTTAGATAGAAAGCACTTAGAAGTAGAAGGAGGTATGTTTGGACACAGCACTTTGAGTGTTCAAGTAAAGTAGAAAAGTATTAAATAAGAACCAGTCCACTTACCATTATCCATTTGCACCATGAAGTGCTGTCCAATCACTTTTACAACATTTACAGCCCTATACACCGGTAGGGTCTCACTTTGCTATCTAAGCTACCATTTAACAAGACTAACCACTCTCATCAACATGTTTCTGCCTGCTGGTAGCATGCATCCAATTGGCTAATCTTGTATAGTGGTAATATTTAAGATCACTGTAGACATCTGCAAAGCACTTTGCAAACCACCGCCACCCTAGCTCCTGCTTTTTATCCTGTCACTGACTTAATTAGTCATAACTGTTTGCTGCTGATGGTCTTTTTTTTTCTGCAGTGGGGTCTTTTTGCTGTCCTTGTGCTCTCTCGCTTGTTCTTTCATTTGTTCGTTCGTCTGTCCGTTCATTCGCGTATCTGCAGTATTTTATGAACTGCATATTTGTCACATAATGGCTGATTGGATTATACCGTGCATGAGTTTACGTGTGTTCCTGTTCCTGTGTACGAGTGTTCCTAAACAAATGCTCAGTGAATGTGTGAATGCTGTGAAACTAAAGCTTAAAGGAAAATTTCTTTACATTTTTAAGTTGCTTTGGGTAAGATTTATTACTTCAGTAAATGTTTCCCAAAAAAATCTCATGTGGAAATGTCATCACATCATCCTTGAATGTATCTGTTGCTTTGAGGAAGGTCACCATATTAATGCAAACATTTGGCACAAGCCAAATTAATTTTTTTCTGACTTTGTGATTTCTGCTGTGCAGGAAACAAACGATGCTGGTGTACATTATTTTGTTCAAGATCCTTCTAATTGTGTTTACTTTAGTCATTACACTCGGCTCGTTGACAGTAAGTGTAACAGATCTGAGGCAACCCACGGAAAAACAAAAGCAGATCAGGAACAAACAAGCATCTTGTTATGACAAGAAAAACTGCAAAATTACAACAGAAGTAACACTAATGCTCATCATTTTATCGTGTACATTTTTTTTAAATATTCCAGGTGGGGCCAGTAGTTAACTCCAGCTATGAATTGTAAATGTCTCTGGGCTTTTCTTCTCTTTTATTGTGTCTGTTTTGTATGCTTTATTTTTTCATGCTTGGCTTTCTGTTTAATTTATGGTATTCTGTTTTTACCTGCCTGTCAAAGGACATTGTAAACTCTGTTTTCAAAGGTGCTACATAAATAATGTTTATCATTATTATAACTATTATTATGAGTGGTTGACAAAGAGTCTGAATCAGAGTGTTGCAGAGGATGGGCCACTGGAAGTGTAGAAGAGCTAAAGCTTAAAGGAGAAGAAAGAGACTCAGATAAAGTGTTTAGGGGAAAAAAGTATTTCAAAAGAAAGACAATTTAACTTCAGTGAAGTCAACATTGTTAAAGACCAAATGCTCAGAATCCTGATTTGAAAATCCTTTTAGAAAAGAAATAAAAATATGACGGGGGGGGAATCACACGCCAACATTTGTGTGTTCTCTCGGCCTTCAGAAACCAAAAAAGATAACAGCCTACATATGCCGCCTGTTAAAATATGCTGCCAGTTTTAATGCTTCCATATTTTAACATTAACATTCCTCTAAAGGATATGACAAAGAAATTTATTTTGGCAGACTGTCTCCATCTTGGCATCTGGGACAAATCACCGCTTGGTGCATCCTATCAGTCAGTGCTCTGCAGCGATGCATATTCCTGATGTCTTTGTCAAGCCTGTTGTTTATCCCCAGGCTCTTTAAATACTCAATCATGTTCTGCAGGAACCAGGGTGGAAGAGAAAAAAAGAGATATGACAAATCATATTTTATGGTTTCCAAAGAGGAAATCAGACCCGATTCCAAATATGTTCCAGGAATTGATGCTGGATGCTGCTGTTATACTGGCAGTAGACATCCCATATCTTTCCTTTTAATGAGAGGACGTCAGCTCCATGCCCCACAGTGAATGCAAACAGCAGGAGGCCTGGATGCAGCCAGCAAGGCATTGATCAGGCAGTTCTAAATCTTAAGCAGTGGTTGCTCATCATTATCATCCAAAAGCCACATCTATCTCATATCATCAGTGACTCAATGCAGAGTCTCATTTTCCCCACAGATGCGTATCTGTGCAGTGCAGTTCTGTAATGCTAAATTTAATCAAAGTCTAAATCAGCAAGCCCCAGAAATCCAGTCAGAGAACGAAGTCACTGACATGGAGAAAATTTGTCTCATTAGAAATATCTTTTTGCCATATGACAAACAGATATGTTGGTTTTGTCCACATGTAAAGCCTTTTTAGTACCAAAGACACTGCACATCAGAGTTCATGCTTTGGCTGTATTTTGAAAGAATTTTTTTGAAACTAAATCTTCTAAATCTACTTCATCATGGGCATCACGGGCTCGTCACAAACATATATTTGTAGCTTATGAAACGCCTTAAATATTTATACATGTCTTTCATGTTTCTTAGTATAAACTCATCCATGATTATAGGCATTTATAGGCATCTTATCTTGCCTATAAATCACTGTAACTTTTCATGCAGTGACTACCATATCAGTCAGCGTAGAAATCGCTGACCACGATCACATCCTCATCATTATTGCAACGTTGCTAGTTAAAAAAAAATGAACACCCCGGTTGTCGGGGTCTCAACCATGTCTGCAGTTTTTTCTTTTGTTCCTCTGCTGTGTTCCCTGTCTCGCTGTCTGTCTCTCTATCAGTGTACTATTCTATATTACTTAGTGAAGCCTTTTCCTGTTTGACTTTGATGTTTGCGTCTCTGCGGCTTTGTGAGTTTTCCCTCTTTTGTGGTTGCATACATTCACCTGTTTTCTCTCAGACTATTAGTCCCTTTGAATTTATGTTTCTGTCCTTATCTGTCATCTGTTTGTGTCTGTTTGCATGCTAGTTCTATATTAGTGCTCCTGTCCTGTCCTGTGTTTTGTTTTTTTTCTTTTTGTTGTCACTTTGTGTTTCCCCCTTTATTCAAACATGCCCCTGTTGGATTTTTTTCCTCTTTCTTTTTTGTGTTGTGTTGTTCTTATTATTCTTTGCAGGATGCAGTTTGTTTTATCCTGGGCTCCCCAGCTGCCTTTAGTTGTTCTGCCATGCCCAGCTTGCTCTAGGTATTATTTCCAGTAAGTTTATTAAAGTTATCTTTTGTGTCCTCCACACTGAGAGCAATACTCCACAGTGTACCTCTTGCACGCATTTGACTGTACCCATTTAAAAAATTATTGTTAAATAAGGATTTTTGACCAGATTACTGCTAAATGCTTGTGCCTATATTTAAAGTGTGGGAGTGTTTCTGCAGTTTGTGTGTGGAGGAGGAGACATGAACGCAGGTCAGTGGAGGCTGTGATATAAAAAGTAGAGTGAAGGCTTCTGCTAATTGTTCCACAAGTGTGTGATTGTTAACACACATGACTCCTCTCTGCAACCATGGAGCAATAAAAGCAGAAGCGAGCGTGTGGGTGTCCTCACAGTGCCCCTTTGTTCCCGGACAGTGGCTCTGCTCTCGCCCTCAGGCCACGAATAGGATCTCTTTATTCCGCTTGGATCCTCTTCTCTTTGCACCCAGCTGCTGCCCTACTTGGTTTCACATTCTGTGCCTACAATTGCCCTCTCTGCTTAAAGCCTGTGCCACTTTCATCAGAGGGCAATTTGAATCCATTCCACCTTCAATAATTGCACGGGTCAAAGCTCAGCGTGGAGGTGCAGACTTTGAAAATGGTTTGACATACGCATTTGACTTCAGCTTCAAATATCAAGGTAAATTGGTTCATTTGGAATTGCTGCATGTGGCAGTTAAGGCCTCGGTCTGGATATAAATGACACATTGATTTTTCCGTCTTCCAAAGTATTTCTCGTTCAGCTCGTGAATAAGATGTCTGGTTAGTATTCACTTTGAGCACCTCGTGCAGTAATTGAACCTGTATTACCCCCGTTACATCAGCAAGGCCCATTTAACATTACTCAAGCAAGCTTGCAACTCATTATTGCATCCAGAGGAAAGAATGCTGAAAACGGAGGAGCATGAAGAGGCGCATTGTGTTTATCGTGAATACAACTGAACGGAACAGAGACAGTGTGCAAGTGAAAAAGAAAACTTTTTATAAATTCTGCAGCAGGTGGCAGATTCAGTAGAACATTCTGTAAGTCAAGACAACCCTCATTAGAGCGCTCTTCCTATTATCATTAGCTGGGTGAATATGTGAAGCTGGTAATAGATGTGCCTCTGCGCTTGTTAGGCAACCCTGTGTCCATTTGTCAAGAATTAACAAGTAGCTGTGTTCATTAGGAGCAGATAAGCTCTGGAAAAAAGGTTAAATGATGAGCGCAGAGGTTGTCCCCTTCACACACCCATACAAGGTGCTCAGTGGGAGGGAAATGTCAGGCAAGTATGTGTCTGTCTTCTTTCGTTTGTTTCGCACACGGTTATCATTGTGACACGTTGCTCAAATTTACTATGACAGCATAAGGGGTGATTCAGCCATGAAAAAATGCTGTTTTCAGATCTTTAAGTCCTTTACTGCCCAGCTCTGCTGGCACTATAGAGGCATAAACTCTTCTCTCCTGTATAATCAGCACCTCCAGACACTTTCTGCATGAAATGTTCTCTTTGATTCCTCATTCCTTGCTTGTCAGTGTTTACAACTTCAGCTGTACGTGCCCACTTCCCGTCTCAGGCTGTATTCATCAGCAAAAGGGCCGGGCTACCTCTTTTCTTCTCATACCTCCTAACACTAACATTTTCCTTGCAGACCGCTGTGTGTTCCAAATATGACTGTAGTGGACAGGATGCTTCTCTATTTTACCAGCCTGAGACATGTGTATGTGTGAACATGTACATTTTGTTGTGTTTGTTGTGAGAGAGGAGAAGGAAAAGGGCAAGGTTCAGTGAAATCCAATAGCTATGCTGGTAGTAAATGACCTTTACAATAAATGCAATCCTTTTCCCGGACCAGGCAAGGATAAGCAATTTATCCAGTCACTCGCAATGAAGCAAACTTGAAATTTAACTTTAAGTCTACTTTTATTCTGCAGGAAAACATGAACTTGGGGCACCTGGAAATGTCTGTGCAGCCAGGCCTGAATACAATGTGCATGCAGTCTGTGGACCAAAATAATGCAAAAATAGTAAATTTCCTAGGCTGGTGAACTTTGTGCCTGGTTACCATTGTGAATAGAGGGAGTCCGAATTGGAATTGGACAACAGGAGAGGTGCACCTCTGTAATGTTTGGCCTCAGAATGAAAGTTTAAAATTCTGTGAATGCAAGGAGTTGGAGTTAGAGTGGGGTTAGTCCTGTTTGGAGAGTAGTAACGATAATACATGCCAATCAAATCACGCATTACTGCTTTCTATACTTTACTATTTTTACTTTTAGATTAATTTATATTTTCCCTCACTTACACTCATCTCTTGATCCCATAAAAGAACATACTAGAAAAAGTGCTGCTGAGTTGTGAAACTACGTTAAATTGTCATAACTTGCATATAATGTTATATCTACTTAGAGACAAGTTCAGTTCCATTTTATTTATATAGCACACAAAGCAACTCACACCAGTGGCCTCAAAGTGCTTTATATTGTAAGTTAAAGACCCTAAAATAATACAAGTTACAAAGTTACAAAGAACATCTCAATAACAAACATTAGTTGTTTCACTTCACAAAAGCTCAGGTCATTATTGACTCATCCACTTTGGCAAACTATAGCAGCAGCTTGCTGGCACTTAACGTTCCTCTCGCACCATTTCTCATAAGACTGTTTTAGCACAATATGGATCGGTGAGTGTGAAAGCATCCCTAAAATGATTCATACTGTGGGTGGAACTAACTTTTATTTAGAAATAGAGGGGGGAAAGGACATCTGTGAGGATGAGGGCACTTTATTAGAGCATGGTTTGGCATTGTAATTTAGTCCTGCTCTTACCAGTCGCTCCTGTTTGGAGTGAAAATGCTTCATTCTATTTGTGAAACCTTTACCGGCAATTATTTTGCCGCCTCGCTTCATCTCAGCAGACACACAAAGTGAAGGCGGGTGGCTGACTGTGTTTGGCCCAGTCTAACAAAATCTCATTAAATTGTCCAAAAGTGGCATTGGTAACCTATTTGTGGCTGTTAATGGGGTGGATGCCAGGTGGTGTTCTACCCGGCCCTTAGAGTGGTTGCCGAGGGTTTGAGGAATGCCATTATTGGCCACTGTAAGGTCTGAAGTGAGCACTCCAAAGCAATTGTAATAAGTAGCTTCTTCCTGTCTTCACAGGGAAATGGTGCACTATATTGCCAAAAGTATTCACTCACCAATCCAAGTCATTGAATTCAGGTGTTTCCATCACTTCCATGGCCACAGATGTATAAATCAAGCACCTAGGCATGCAGACTGCTTCTACAAACATTTGTGAAGGGTCGCTCTCAGGAGCTCAGTGAATTCCACTGTGGTGCTGTGATAGGATGCCACCTGAGCAACAAGTCCAGCTGTGAAATTTACTCACTACTAAATATTCCACAGGCAACTGTTAGTGGGATTATAACAAAGTGAAAGTGATTGGGAATGACTCACACAGTGGGGTCAGCAGATGTTGAGAGGTCACCAACTTTTTTTTAACAGCCTGTCATGTCTGGCAGTTTGTGCAAGCAAAATGGTAATCTGAATGCACTTTTGTGCCAAACATATTTATTCTCCCAAGATGAGCACTATAGATTCTCTGTAGGCTTATCTTGTTGATGTTTATTCTTTTATTGTGATTTTGTGTATATATACATATTTTGATTATTCTGGAATTGACAGGCTGAAAAAGAAAAGGAAAAGAAGAAAAAAGTGAGAGAAAGGGGAAAGATAGAGGGGGGCAGAACACCAGCTAAACACCAGCTAACCAAAATAAATAAATACATTGTATACACATGCACATACATATATTTACACACACATGCACACATATAAACACTCATACCCATACGCATACGTATACATACACACACAAACACACACACACACATAAGAATCAGGCACGATGTGTAGAAAGCAGCTGTTTTGTTATGCTGTGTTGGTGATTGCCTGTGTCATGAAACGCACTTACCAACGAGGGCAGAGAGCCATCGCTCCACCCCCAGAGGCCAGAGGCAGGCGGTGAGGGACCCAGGAAATCCGAGCCATCCACAGCCCCCAAGAGACACGAAAACCCGTGGCCATATATCCTAGCACCAGCCGCACGCCCACCGCGGCAGAGGTGAGCGGGCGGTCCCAGACGGAGCCCCCCCCAGTCAAGGAGCAAGGGAATCCGGGGCAACAGGACACCAGCCCTGCATGAGGTCAGCACCCCGTGCAGGCCGGCGTCAGGGCCTCAGGGTCCCAGGTGCCCAAGAACCGCCCGGCACACCGCAGAGTCCACCCCCCGGGCCGACGAAGCCCAAGCCACCCCGGCCCACAA
>VUQK01033775.1:0-15281 GCA_015106715.1 Bujurquina vittata
GTTCCTAAAAACAAAGCCAAAAAAAAAAAAAAAGGATTTCTTTCTGGCTGTGTTTGACAGCATGACAGTATTTTCCGATTTATGACCTGAAAAAAAAAACTGTCCAAATTCAACTCTCTTAAAAAAAAAAAAAAACCCAATAAAAACAAAATGTAAACATAATCAGATGTTTTGGAAAAATTCTTTTTCTTTGCATATTTATGTTAAAAAAACACTTCTGAAAACTTTTTATTAAATTAATCTATTAGTTAACCTGCAGTATCTGAACAATAGACCATTGTAACCAATAAAACTGTGAAATCAGCATTAAACCCGCCCACCTACAGTAATATTGTGTAGGTCGTCTCATGCTACCAACAAATGCAAATGTGATGTTTTAAAGTCAGCTGTCAAATCTTGGATCTCTGAACTAAGATGGAGCATAAGAACGGCACCGCTTTTCCATGAAAAAAAAAAAGGTAATGCCAGCATTTAATATGAATTATTTGGTAATAGGTTGACATAAATTTAAGCAATTTCTACATAGTTCAGTGACATGAACAGAGCTCACGGGAGAATGCACAGCTAAAAGAAACAGCAAAAGAACATTTCACTTATTAAAAATGTTATTTAACTTGAAAGATGTTTGACAAACATACTGGAGGATTTGTGTTTTGTCAGACTAATAATATAATGACTGCATTTTGGTGGCACATTATGTCTCTCTGCACTCTACCTTTGTTTTTTTCTGATTAACTTCTGAGTCCAAACAACAGCGGTTGGAAGAATACTGTGAAAATCATTATTTATAACTTGCTAAATATCATATGTAGATTTTTATTAGCTTCTATTTAGGAAATGCAGTCAGTCGAAGCACAAAACAGATACATTTACCTTGGTGATATTTCTTTTCTATTGCAGACTCTAAAGGATAGCTAAACACATGAGTCATTCCATTAGCACAAAGTTAACTGACACAGAGGAAGTTAAGAAAGGCATTACCATAAATAGGTAATACTTATAAAGGCCATCATTTACATTATGGTAATACATGTACATGCATTATGTGAGAACTGTTTCTGGCAATAACAGATTAAAAATAAACAGTAATAGCACCAGGTTTCACACTCACCTATATTTGTGTTATGTATTTGCATTATGGGAAGTAGCTGCATGTGTGCACTGTAGTTTGCTTCCAGAGGAGGAAATCAGTACACAACTACCTTCCCTTAGGCAGGCATTTAAAAAAAAAACTAATTAGATATTAACATTAAGACTTGGCTTAATATTAGAGGTAGGTTTTAGGTTAACTGTTTTGTTAGGCAAAAAGTCTACAGTAAATTAATACAAGTCAATGTAATAACCTCTGAAGTAATGGAAAACCAACCGTACGTATGTATACTGGATGATGGTGTTAGAAGTGTGAGCTCTGAGAAAAGGCCTGGGGGGATCGGGTCATCTCATAAGGGATTCTGAGGCAGATGGTTGTCTGCCTGGTAGTGGTGGGCAGCAAATCCTCCTGCCCTTGTCTCTGACCTGGTGTCATCCTTTCCCGTATGAAGGGGAGCTGAAGGCCAGTGATTTGTCACACTGGAGTCTGCCCTTGAAAGGGGAACACAGTGGGGCTTTTTTGAACCGGGTTGTAAGGACACTTACTGAGCTGGGGTGTAAAATTTGGATTTTTCTCTCTTATGACCCTCATTACGTGCTCTTAAGAGACATTTCCCTCTGCAAGTTTGAGATAATCTGCCTCAGCTATTCTCATCAGCTATCGCAATTAATTCTTTGTATTCCAGATTTAACATCTTTATTGCATCAGAGATTCGAGGCTTTATTTTGTGGATACTGCTTAAGGTGAGAATTAGCGAGCTTGCTTCTCTCACATTCATGCATGCTTTTATCAAGAGGTATTTCCCATCATTGTATAAGAGAAATGCTTCACTTATGACACGCTACAGCCGTAAATGATGATGTCATGGCTTATGTGTGAAAAAAATAAATAAATCAGGGCCAAATAAAATATTTATGGAGCATTCGGAACAAACCCCATCATGTATTCACCTGTGCCACTTCCCTTTAATGTGAAGCAGAGTGAAAGGCACAGAAGCTCTAAGCCTCTGTCTCTAGAGATGCCTGCAGACAAATGCTGGCAATATCAAAACCGCAGGGAGGGAGGTGACAATGATGTCTGCTTAATTGTAAAGGAGTGCAAACTGCAGGCAGGCAAGCAGTGTTAGAGACTGGCTGGAGGTGAATTCTGCCTTAAGGTTGTCCTTTGTGAGGTTTCTATACTGACACCTAATGGCTAGTGATGTAAAATATTCAAATGACTGTAGATGTGGAACATAATTTTTTATCATAACTGCTGCATGGACTCCTTGAGTAAATCCACTTTGACAATGTTTTGACCTAGCTATCTTTTTTTTCTCCACTTTTTTTTTTCTGTAATAAGAACTCATTTTACTGCACTGGTTTATTTATAGACAAGGATTAGTAGGTTTTCCTAGTTCCTAATAGTCATTATAAATTGTAAAACAAGAAAAAATGTACAAGTTTACATTCTTTAGCCAGTTTTAATACTTTTAGCATGCTAAAGAATAAATCACAAATGCGATTATCATTATAGATTATTATTTATATTATTTATTTATGTAGTGCCAAATTACAACAGTCACCTCAACAGTCACCCTTTACATTGTAAGCTTAAGATCCTACAATAATTACAGAGAATTAGCAAGCACTTGGTGACAGTGGGAAGAAAAAACTCCCTTTTAACAGGAAGAAACCTCCAGCGGAACCAGGCTCAGGCAGGGGCAGTCATCTGCTGAGACTGGTTTGAGCTGACGGGAGAGAGGACAAAAGACATGCTGTGGAAGAGATTAACTGCAGAACGGAGTATAAACAATACTCAACAAAAATTATAAGCACACAAACCCAAAAGGTTAAGTTAAAATCCCCTTTTCCTGAACATGCCCATGCACTCCAGGAGGAATGGGACGACATCCCACAGGCCACTACTGACAAAATCTGGTGATGTCTATGCTCTGCAGATGGGTGACACACTTGGCACTTAGCAGCTAGCTGACCACGCTGTGCCCGCTTTGCGACAACACATGGACTGTTGCATAAAGAAACAGCCTTGAATGATACTGAGTGTATACACAAATTGTTATTGTTGTAATTGTTATCTTATCCACTGTTGATTAGTTATGAGATGAAATAGGAAAATGTTTTGTGCATTTGCATTTTTGTTGAGTATACATCAACCACACCGCACCGGCTCTGAGTTGGAACTAGAGCAGTGTTCAAAACCCAAAACAGAGCCAAGAAATAGAACATGGCGCCTGACTTTTCAAGTGCTTGAAGGTTAATTATTCAAGACTCCCCTCTCCTCACAACAAGCCAAGAACAGCAGGATAGCGCGGTGAGCTGCAGCTTCTTCTTTATTCCCTTGGAGAGTGTCAGAAGTTTAACACCACTGTTCAACTATAATTGAAATGCACACGTCTGAAGTCTGGTGCCTTCAAGCAAGGCAGAATAAAATATAGGACAAACATAACCTCAGATACTTGGTAAGCAGAGCAATCAGTGAAATGATTCCAATCAGCAACAAGACTAATCTGTTCTTTGTTATTGTGATTATGCGTGCATTGTGAGCGTAAATTATGTGCGATTAGTTCACTCGTCTGTTTAAAGATAAAAACACATACAGGTACTTCATAATGAATATGTTGGGTATTTAAGCAACAACATAATATGATTAAGGATTTTGATCATTGGGTTTCCATAGCTTTATAAATCAATTAGAGTCCACATACTGTAAGATTGTGGTGCTGAAAACAGAAAGTGTCGGTTTAAAAAGTGGAAGCAAACCATCTCTAAAGTTACATGCTGAAGAACCACAAAAAAGTTATATAGACTGGGAATGAAAGCCTCTTTTACTCATCCCTCAGTCTTTTCTCAGCAATCTCAAGATCTGCAGCAAGAGGAAAAGCAAAATTGTGGCTCGATGCTGACTAAATGACATTAAAGAAATCTAAAACTTACATTTCCAACAAAATCATCAAACTGTTAAATCAAAAGCACTGATTTCAATATCCATTGCAATGTCCAATCTGTGTGCCATCCTTTATGAATCGCAGAGACTTTTCAAACAACAGTGTGTGCAAGCTCATCATGCACCAGGCTAAACACCCCTCAAATAAAGATGAATTAATGATAAAGGAAGCAGCTGACCTGTTTACAGCAAGCAAGTGCAAACCGTGAAACAGCAATCCAGCGATGTTAGTTAAAGAGATGCTATCTCTTAAAGGCACTGCTGGAAAATCTGCTACTTTGTCCGTCAGGAATACAAGTTCAAATTAGAAAGGCATTAACTCCTAACAGCTAGCCTACTGGGTTGCTTGGTTAATTGTAAACTGATTGTTCACAAACAAGCAATCATAAAACTGCTTTAATAACGCTGAAAAACAATGCTCTGATAAGGTCATTGTAGGAGCACATAAAATGTGTTTGTCAATAGTTCCCTGGCCAAAGAACTGACACAATGCCGAATGTGACTCCATTAGTTAAAATGCAATAGTGGAATAGTAGTGGTTGCTACGGGCAACTGAACGTTCAAATGAAACCAGCTGCTGGTGGCAGAATAGAGAGTATTATTAAGAACTCCGCTTTCCCTTTTCCCTTTTGTTTTTACACTCCATAAATGATCTTATTTCAAAAAGTAGCTCTGTCGGAATATAACTGGGAAACTTGATGACATTGTAGCTGTGAGCCTCAGGGCAGATGGGTGGGTGCGTGGAGAATTCCCGTGATGCTGAACAAAAGGAAAGCGCATTTCAGACTAAATAGAAAAAAAAGCATTTCAATCCAAATCAACACTGGTCTAATGATGCCTGTGCACCGTGTTACTCACGTCCCTTCTGGGCAACCGTGTCAGCAATAATTTCCCTGTATTTAAAATACACTAAAGCACCTCAAGAAATATGAAGAAAAAGGATACAACTTTTTATTCAACTCAGAAATGCTTCTATTCAAACTGGTAGTAAGCCTGTGGTGTTCTTGAGTTATGCAACCAAACTTGTTTTTGTGTATTTTTTTAATTTTATTTTATTTTGCAGGACAAGCTGGCATCCTTGTTACAGTAACCGATTGTTCTAAGGATGTACCCTGACTCTCAGATGGGATAGCCTATGATGGATGGATGGATGGATAGATATCCCAGTTAAAATGGTTTTATAGTGTACATAATAGGAAGAAACAACTGTAGGTTTATGATTGGAGTCAGCTTTTGGAAGTGTCTTCTTTCAGCATATAGTATTTAGATACATGTTTATTCAGACTGTCCTGAATACACAAGCTGTCCGTAACAGCAAAGAGAATGTTAAGCACACATTCTGGTTGAAAGCGTCTATGCTGGGTTTCATTTAAACAGCTTGGAAAGTAACTGGCATACAGACATTTTCACCATTTCAGATTATAATAACCCTCCTGTCAGCAACTCCAATATGTTGGGCAGAACAAAACAAGAAAGCAACCAGGGTCGAGATATCACTGAAGTTCACTTGCTTATTTCCCTGGTCTCCACTAAGAGCCAACATTGAGGCAACAGCTATATTTTCTGAGGAATCTATTATTGCTGCCTATACAGAAGTCTCCTGGACTGTTTTGCTGAGGTACTGCTTAATCCAGTAATTAGAACTAATATTGGGATTTTCCCAGCAAACTGAAATCATGTCTCGAAACAACTCTGGCCTTTTCGGCTCACTATTTTGGAATTTTATAAATTGACTTTATACATTAGATGAACAAAGTAAACAGAACAGAATAGAAAGCTTTTATTGTCATCAAACATGGAGTATGAGAAAATGTAGCAACTGCCACAGTTCAGTACTTTTTCTTTGTAAAACCAAAACAAGAAAACTAAAATAAAAAAGCAGTATGTAAATACAAAGAGCAAGGGTATAACTATCAAAGAAAGCAAGGAGTTACAAGGAAATTAATAACTGTCACAAATGTACAAAATATACCAAATATTGCACAGAATGACAGTTATTGCACAGAGAAGTGTATGTAGCAGATATCATAGTGGATGTACTAAATATAGCACAGGGTTGAGGTAAATAGATAAATAAATAGGCCCGATATTTACGGTAAACAATGGTCTGTGGATGGTCAAACACTGAGCAGTGTACCGTATCTGATGGCCCAGGGGTCAAAACTGCTCCTCGGCCTGTTTGTCCTGCCGTTGTGGGACCTGAGTCTCCTCCCTGATGGCAGCAGATTGAACAGGTCAGAAGAGTCAGCCAAAACAAAATATATTTTTAATCATAATTTTTTCTCTGCTAATGTGATGCCCTGGGACAAAATTTAAGGAAATAAAATAACAGTAAATTTATATATATATATATATATACACATACATACATACAGAAAAATGAAGATGGATTTCAACTGCAACAATTAGAAAGTTCACATTAAAGGGTTCACACTGATCACAGTGGTGGGAACACAAGAAAACAAATCATTGTGCTCATATTGGTCTTGTTACAGTGTGTTCATAAATTCTACACATTCTACAGTATTTTGTGACGCTTCTGTGTATATGCACAATACACTAATGTGCAAACCTAACCAAGAAATAAATACCACGAACCAGGCCTTATGTGCAAGAAAGAAATCCACCCCGTTTTACTTTAGAAGATAGAAGAGAGTTCATGACAAAGACAACTTAGATAGATAGATAGATAGATAGATAGATAGATAGATAGATAGATAGATAGATAGATAGATAGATAGATAGATAGATAGATAGATAGATAGATAGATAGATAGATAGATAATAAATCAAATGTGAAAGTATTGATTATATAGTAGTCATCACAACTTGTGTGTATGTGTTCTTGTGTGTTCATATATTTGACTCCACAGAGTATTTTGTGATGCTTCTGTGTATCTTCCGTGTATCAAACCTAGCTTGGTGTACATTCCTTGATCCAGGCTTTGTAGAAAGAGAAACCAACTTTACTTTTGTTCAGGACAAGAACAAAATGACAACATCACCCTGTCTTTAAAAAAATCAATGTAAATTGATATTTTGATATATGGTTCAAATCTTTAATTAAAATCAATAACATGAGGCTTAGTATTAGAGGTTTTTAAATGTATGGATTCAAACTTAAATACCACGGGTTACTCCTCCCCTTACAGGAAGCGCTGCTTGCAATGTTGCATCAGAATATCCGGGAAACGTCATCAGCCCTTACCCGGCACCTTGCACCGCTGACAGTACATATATACCTCAGACTTTACGGCTCAGATTGAAGTAGGGTAGCCTTAAACTTGTTATGGCCGAACAAACCGTCGTGGAGAAAATGAGCGGATTACAAGTGGACGGAGACAAAAAGGTGATACTTCAGTCTAAGTGTTTGAGTCGGTTTGCAGCTAGCCTAGCCTGTAGTTGGGGGTCCATGCTGTCATTTAGCCGCATTTAATCGTGTAAGAACTTTTCGGCTAGCCGGCTTTTATGAAGATTTTTGTGTTGGCTTTACCTAAATTAGTTTATCTCAAGATAACTTGCAATAGCTTAATTGTTTCATGTTTATGGTGTGAACTGTGCCACGTTGCATTTAGGTGAACCTGTTTGGCTAAGTTGGCTTGGCTAACGTAGCAAGTCATTAGAGGTACACGAAGCCGAACTAAATTCAAAATTCCGACACTTCAATATTTTTTTGCCTACACGTCAGAACAGCTTCAGGTATTGAATGACTTCCTTGGACTCGCTTTTTAAATCGGCACAAATGCATTAAGTAGATCGTTTTATCACAGCATTTTGTGCAAGGTTTGGTTACGTTCTGATAATACTAAATATGTTAAAGCAGCTATAAGAAAACTATCTAGAGATTTGTGTATATTTTCAGTGTGACCCGTGTTATTTACCTTGCTTACTGCTGATAAATGAGAATTAAGTAGGTGTGTACCATTTTAAATCTGCATTGAAGTGGTGTCCATGAGCCTTCACACCAAAGATGGTTTTTCGTAAAGTTTCTTTGTGATGAAAGTTCACTAATCTCATGGTGTGATTATGTATTCAGGCAGGAGCTGAAAGTGGTAAAGATGCGGGAAAGAAGAAGGCTAAAAATAGTGCTGGGGACTCTGGAGGCAGGGCTGAGGTGAGTTGTTACACTGTTACAAAAAATTTTTGTTATGCTATTATCAGAGCTTGTTTTTCAAGAACTTGCATCATGTTGCGTACTTATGTGGCTCTGTGTCATCTTGTGCTTAGTTATCTCAAAGCAACCACCCATTGGCTTGATGGTTAAAGTTTTTGACTAGATATTAGGATGGCCAAAACATTCGATCTAAATTCACTGAATAAACTGCCCAGATGATTATTACATAAATATCCAAATAAAATGAAGGTGAATAGATAAAAGAACTGACAGTTAGTTTGCTGTCAATAAAAGGCTTACTTATTTACTTTTACTTTCTCTTTTATTTTTTCTCAGCTGTCACCACTCCCCCAGTACATTGAGGAGCGTCTTACTTTGTACACAAAGCTAAAAGCAGAGCATGATGCTCTGATGGCAGAAAGGGCTGCAAAGGATAGCAAACCTATCAAGGTGACCCTGCCTGATGGAAAGGTTGTTGAGGCCGAGTCTTGGAAGACCACACCATATCAGGTGGCCTGTGGCATCAGGTCAGTGTAAATATGTGGTAGCTGGAAGTTCTTCCCATAGTAATGTTTCATGTTGCTTTTGTGGAGTCCATTTGGGTGCTACAGAAATTAAATTTCCACAAATGACCTTTGTTGTAGTTTCTGTAATAATTTTTATAGTTTCAAATGACTTTACAACCCTCACATTTTGAGTAAAGGTAACATCATTTGAAAGATGCCAGCATATGATCACTTCTCAATGGAAAACGTAATATTTAGATTCTGTGTGGGGCATATAAATGTCAGGATTTACTGGCAGTAGACCAGCTTTCCTATCATAGTGAAACCACCCAGTGATATTTGTACATAGTGAAACTTAAGTCTTTTAGTTTCACTTTTCATAGTGTTGCAATCATGTACATACTAATTTGATCATTGGAAGGTCTTTATAAAATACTTAATTTAGTTATTTTCTACAAAAGTGTTGAGGCTTAATCTTTGCATTCAGATGTTTTCAGTCTCATTGACACAGGTGTATAAAGTGAAGGACCTAGCCAGGCACTCTGCCTTTACAAAGATTTGTGAAGAAATGGGTCATTCTAAAGAGCACACTCAATTTGAGTGTGATACTATTGCAACAAGATTGTTCATCAAATTTCTGGTCTCCTAGATTTTCCACTATCAACTGTAAGTGTTTTTATTGCAAAGTGAAAGGGTGAAAGTGGCAGGTCAAACAGCTTCTGTAGGTGGCCCAGTACTTTTGTTCATACAGTCTTTTGTGATTTGATATAAAGGAAACATCATTAAAGTGTATATATATTTCATCATGGTTGATGTAACCCATATAATGATAAACTAAGCTTTTTTCATTCTCTTGTTGCCTGTGGCTCAAAAGGTAGAACAGTGTAGTCGTGTATGGCAGGGTTATTCTCTGACTCCCTTTTCTCATGTCTGAGTGTGAGGACATAAAAGGCAAATTGTAATGTGCTTAAAAAAATGCAGACATTTACTATTTAATTTCTGCATTGTGATGTGGAATATTTGTCTTATGGTTCAGTCAAGGCCTTGCTGACAACACAGTGATTGCCAAAGTGAACAACAGTGTGTGGGACCTGGACAGACCTTTAGAAGAAGACTGCAGCCTTCAGTTGCTCAAGTTTGATGATGAAGAAGCTCAAGCTGTAAGTCTTATTTTTGTATATTTCCTAGTATTGTAATTTTGTTTTCAACATTTTATAAATACATGGTGTTAACCTCTTTTGAACATCAAAGCTTCAGTTACCCTTTTGCTTTATAAAAGACATGTTGATATACTGGCTCCATTGTTGTTGTTTTTTAAATACATGCATTTGTGTTAAAAGTATACAGTTAAAACCTCAGTTCTTTGCGTGTATTCATTTGTAATGGTTAATGACCCTGTCCCCTCCTGAGCTTTTTCTTACAGTTCATTGATGAGGTGAATTTGATTAGGAGTATAGCTAGTTCCCTTTTTAAACTGATTTTGTAACTTAATATCTTTTTATATTGTCAGCATTTTGAAAAAAAAAAAGTCACTCTGTTTTAGTGGTATGAATGAACTTAACCTTTAACAAGACATCTGTTCAGTGGTGCAACCTTAAAATGATAGTCTTAGTAACAGAGTTTGAATACTGCTGTTTCCCAAATTTGCCAAAACCTCTTTATATTCATTAGGTTTACTGGCACTCCAGCGCTCACATCATGGGTGAAGCAATGGAAAGGGTGTATGGGGGTTGCCTCTGCTACGGCCCCCCCATCGAGAGTGGCTTCTACTATGACATGTTCCTAGAAAATGAGTAAGTTGCACAGCTTTTGGATTCAAAATTTGTCTGTATAATTAGTGGTGTTAGCAATCGGTGATATTTGGGTGTGTACTTTAGGGCTTAGCAGCTGTCAATCTGGTTTACTGTCTAAGACCAGAAGCAAACACAAAACAGGCGGATAGTAACTACACTAATGCTGTCTAGCTGGGTCTTGGGTGAGAACGGGAAAGAAAAATAGATTCTACATCAATCCGAATATGGAATAGCAAGTCTATTCAAATTAAAGGACATGAAACGACTTAAGTGGGATTGAGACAACTTCAGAAATTTCTACAAGTTTTTCTCATAAACAAGTTCTTCACTTGACCTTTCCAGATCCACGTTTCTCTGCTTTAGGGCTGCAGGAGAGCTTGAGCAGTGCTGTCTAATTAATTCTACAACCTCCTTAATGAAGTCATTTTATGCTAATGGCATTCTTGGAGACTGTTTTCTTTTTTACAAGGATATTCTGACATTGCGTAAGCCCTAAAGCCGAGGACTTTAAAGTAGCTGCCCATCCTCGGATGAGGTTAACGGTATCACAAAGTCTTAAGAATTATTCTGATGGACAAAAAGTCTGTTCTCATGGTTAAATATCTGGTCACATCCATGCTGCCCTTTGGAAAGTGTGGCAGACTAAATTTAGCAGTGGAGACCGTTTGCATATTAATGCAGGCTTTTTAAGTGAGAGTGTTCAGTGTTCAGTTCCTAGTGCGATTTCCTGATGTTTTGGACAGGGGTGTATCGAGCAATGACTTCCCCTGTCTGGAGAATTTATGCAAGAAAATCATCAAGGAGAAGCAGCCATTTGAGAGGCTAGAGATAAAGAAGGAAACTCTCTTGGATATGTTCAAGGTAATTTAAACAGCAACACGTGAATGTAGAACAAAATTAAAATTGAATTAATGATTTAAAGAGTCCATCTTTTATTCTTTGCAGTACAACAAGTTCAAGTGCCGCATCCTGAATGAGAAAGTCACCACTCCCACTACCACAGTCTACAGGTGGGTCAGTGAATGGAATAGTTTTTATGTATCTATAAGTAACTATTCTCCTTTTATTGTTCTCAGCAAATCCACTCCACATCTGCACTTTATAACTGTTGCCATATACCTCTATGATCATTTGAAATATTATATTGTATTTGAAATATTAAAAAAACACAGTAGAATGAATAGGTAGAGCAGGGAGTGAGTGAACTAAACTCATAACATTTTCCATTTCAGATGTGGTCCCTTAATTGATTTATGCCGGGGCCCCCATGTGAGACACACTGGAAAAATCAAGGCACTCAAAATACACAAGGTTAGTCTTTTTGTTATCAGCTCTGGAATAAATTGAATAAACTTGCAGCTACTGCATATGTGATAGAAGAAATATTTAAACTACTGGAGTTTGTGCCCTGAATGTCTGGCAGTAAGCATATTTGTCTCTATTTTTAGAGCAGAGTTACCCTTTGTTTTATTCCCAAGGGATTTGATGGACCCAAAAAAATGATGAAAGCTAACATACTCCCTTTGTGGTGTGCTAGAATTCTTCTACATACTGGGAGGGAAAGGCGGACATGGAAACCCTCCAGAGGATCTATGGAATCTCCTTTCCTGACCCCAAAATGCTCAAAGATTGGGAGAAGTTTCAGGAGGAGGCCAAGAACAGAGATCACCGTAAACTAGGCCGGGTAAGAATATAAATGTAAATGAGCTGTGAGCTAGCAAAAGATTTTAAAATGCTCTCTTACAGGTTATGGTGTTAGAAAGTAAGGTTATTTTCAGGATCCTGGTATTTGCTAGTTTGCAAATGAAACAAATTTGAAATGTACAGAAAACAAATATTCAAACCAGTTTCTGAAAAGTGTGAAAACCTATTGCACTGGCACAATCATTGTTATGTTAATTCATACAAAATAAGCATCATACAACAAGACAAGCTTTTGTTTATGCTCCATTAAGTATCACTTAGCAAATTAATTAGTAAGCTGTTTACTCAAATGCATTGTTGATTTACATAGAACACAGACCTCACGATAATGTGACTGAAAAATATCCACGATGCAGCTTTTAGGTACTTGAGTTTGGTGTTTATTGAAACCAAACGCAGAATAGCCGGTTCAGAGTGCAGGGTGTGGTGTTGCCATTCCTTCACTGTACTAGCCCATTCCTAGACAAACCCTGTTTAGAGCTCAAGTATGTCACAGGCCGTTTTCAAATTGAAACCAGTTTGACTTGAATTATTGCCCTTTTTACATTTTCTCACACTAACAAACGTTTATTTTATTTTTAAATTCAGGAGCAGGACCTGTTCTTCTTCCATGACCTGAGTCCAGGGAGCTGCTTCTTCCTGCCTAAGGGAGCGTTCATCTACAACACCCTGATTGAGTTCATCAGAGTAAGTTGGCGGGGTCGGACCCATTGTGGATAATCACGCTGATCTCCCACTAAGCTTGGAGATGTGTTTAAACAGACAGCTGTTATGAGGCAGAAAGTTTAAATGTGCAGGAAGACCTGAAGTTGTGTGACAATAGTAATCGCTTTATAATGCTTACAAGAACTATGCTTCTCTGCAGAGAAAGGGAAAAAGGATTGGTAATCTTTTGATAATACGGCATTAATCCAGTCTTAAGCAAAGGGCAGATGAATAAGAAAATAATTCATGTTTTCTTTCCACAACACTAATGCTATAAATGGAAGTTGACACATCCAATTTGTGCTTATTCAATAAGCGTTTTGACCAGGCAATAGAAAAACATGGCTCAATGTGATGTTTACCTTTTGACGCACAAATTCACTTATGACTCTCAAAAGAGCTTATTATTATCCAACATTTATTTAGAATATATTGAAAACCTGACAGCATCAAAGGAAGGCTTTATTGCACCTGCTCTATTCTACAGACTCGCAAAAATCAATCTTTTTCAAAGCATTTATTTTCCTGGATTTTCAGTCAGTGCTGTCATAATAGAAAACACATTGGAAGCAATTTCACTTAAATAGATTTCTGACTGAGCAGATTTGAAGTAATGAGATTTGTTTTGTAAAGAAACGGCTCTGCATGTACAAACAAAACACCTCGAACAGCCAAATATGTGCAGCAGATATCAGCATTTAAAATAAATTGGAGTATTTTATAGTATCGTCTCTATTACCTCTCTAAATTGAACAAACTGATCAACCCAAGGTGAGTTAAAGCCGTACAGAAATGAATACCTTTTTTATTTGTTTTTTCCCCCAAACGCTTCATAATATATGAACAAACAGAAGAATGTAAATATGCAGCAGTTTGAACACGTCTCAGCAGTTGCTCGCGGAGTTGTTTACCATTTTATTTATGCATATATTCTTATTATAGAGTCCCCAGGTGTTGACAGAAACCACTTCAGCCAGTTATTTGTAGTTGTGATGGGTATACAGAATTACGAAGCCGAGCTTTTTGGAAGTCTTAAAGGTAGGCTGTGTTTGTAAGAAAATCCTGTCATGTCTTTGCCAGAGCGAGTACAGGAAGAGGGGCTTCCAGGAGGTTGTGTCTCCAAATATCTTCAACAGCAAACTCTGGCAGACCTCTGGGCATTGGCAGCACTACAGCGAGAACATGTTCTCCTTCGAGGTTGAGAAGGAGACCTTCGCTCTCAAGCCCATGAACTGCCCTGGACACTGGTGAGGCTTCTTTTTCCTCACAAACAAATGAGTAAAGAAACAAACTCCTAAATGTTGCCTCTGAATTTTCTTTTTTATTTAATACCTGTAATCAGAAGTGCTGTTTGTTGGGGGGGTTGGCTGTTTATCTCTTACCAGTATGTAACATGTCTTTACCAGTAAATCAACTGACTTCTGTCACAAAAGAAAATGTGTCCCAGTTCAGCTCAGTGTTTCCACTGATGCTCCTGCAGTGTTTTCAGTTGTTGTGTAGCCTAGGACACTTGCTGCTGCATTGCAATGTAAAGAACCAGACTGCAGCTATTTGTATTCAGATCTTTTATCTCTTTTACTGTTTCAATCTTTTGGCTGTCCACAAAGATGTCCCCTCTGAAAGTCTCACTGTAATCAGAATCGATCTTCTGAGTGTTGAATAGTTGAATCAAATGTTACGTTCAGGCTTTCACAGTAGTAATAAAGCAGGGGTGTAATTTTCAGGCATTGTGATTACAAGTAGAAGTTGGAAGTTGGTTTTTTTTTGTGTATTTTATACATATTGTATGCTTTGGCATCAGTTTGATGTTTGATCACCGGCCTCGCTCCTGGAGAGAGCTGCCTATTCGCATGGCCGACTTTGGCGTCCTGCACAGGAACGAGCTGTCAGGAGCGCTGACTGGCCTCACCCGTGTCCGCCGCTTCCAGCAGGACGATGCTCACATCTTCTGCTCCATGGACCAGGTGAGGTGTGCACTGACACATACACTTTGGACTCGTATGAGCCTGATGGGACCAGTAAGAGCTGTTATACACTTAAAAAACCTTTTTACAATCATGGGGTTTATCACTAGATATGTGGGAGGGAAAACGTGTTTAATTTAAAGTACTCTGCTAGATATTAACCCAATTCTGGACCTTAATGCAGACCCTCAGTTTATCCGCTCTCCAGAACAAGCTTGTTTTAGCTTCCTTAAGCCAACTTTTTTCTGATTGGTTGCTCTTGATCGATCCACTTTAAAGCCATTTGTGACTGTGAAGTGGAATTGTTTGAGTGGCATTGCTCATAGTGTTAGTTCAGACCAAAGACTACAGGAAAAAATTAATGTAAGAGGAAAAAGAACATGGTGTAAAAAAAAAAAAAAAAAAAAAAAAAAAAACAAAAAATTTAATAAAAAATATTTATTAATTCCCAAATAAATT
>VUQK01033782.1:9762-34674 GCA_015106715.1 Bujurquina vittata
GCTGTGCGGCGCTCTTTCCCACCTGCACGCGCTTGGTTTTGTCCACCGAGACCTCAAACCAGAGAATGTCTTTCTTTGTGACTCTGCCTGCCGCTGGGTCAAACTGGGAGACTTTGGCATGGTCAGTATGACAACACATTCACTTAATGATAGCACATGATAGCATAGGTAACAAGCTGTTTGCTTAGACGTAAAGAAGACCAAGCAAAAAATGTGTTCTGTACAAGACTTTGCATACTAAACCTAATTCATGCCTACTTGCATCCACCGCAGGTAAAGGCCAGGGGAACCAGGGTGCCAGAGGTCTGGTACAGCTCTCCGTACTGCACCCCTGAGGCTGAGATTGCTCGAGGTAACGAGGACAGCAGCAGTATAGATGATGGAAATGATGCCCTTACGGATGATAAAGAGAAGAAGAAAAAGAGAGTTTGGGTGTCTGTGGAGCCAAGCACAGACAGCTGGGCGCTGGGTATCCTGACCTATGCCATGCTTACAGGCACTCACCCCTGGGCTGAAACTGCCAGCCACTGCCACTCATACCTGAAATATCAAGAGTGGTTTGAAAGAACTAAAAGCCCCAGTGATGAACTGGACGTGTGGGCTGAGCCACAAACAGAGGGCAAACAGGATGTGGATGGAGATGAACTGGAAAAGAAGAACCACCCTCCCACAGCGCCCCAGTTTGTATGTTTCACGCAGCTGGCATGCTCCTTTTTCCAGTCACTCCTCAACCCCCGGCCACAGCTTCGAGGGCAGCCTGAGGAGGCCTTGAATTACCTTGGAGGAGACTGGATGATGGAGAAGGAGAAGGTGAGGCTGGAGGAAGAGCGGAAGAAGAGCGGAGGGAAAGGAGCCATCAGAAACATGAAAGAGATGGAGGGGAGAGGAGAGCGCTAAACACGCTTTATCAAAAGCAAGCAGAAAGACCCAATTGAGACTCTGTCTGGTAAAGCTAAGCCGTGGTGGCTCCTGGAGGTCTCTTCCTGTTAAAAAGACTTCTTCCTCCCCACTTTTGACAAGTGCTCATAGGGAATCATTGAGGTCCCCCTCACCTGACAGCATGACGCACCTTGAGACTTTTGTTGTGGCCTGCCCCTGTACAAACTGAAAACGATGATTATATCTCAAGTTTACGTTGGCTTTATTTTATTAAACCTGTCAGATGCTGTTTTCAGTGTTGTCGGAAACGGTTTTGTTCACTGTGATCGTGACTCACTGTAAAGCAAAGGTGTACTCACGCTAGATGGCACGGTTGACCCTCCAGTTCTAATTTAGTTGACAAGCGTGATGAGTGACTGAGCCCATAAACTGACTGGGACACAGGGGTCAAAGGGTTCACAGTCAGAGTTCAAGTCAAGCCATCTGCTAATCAGAAGGCTGGCGGTTTGATTCCAGTCTGCGTGTTTAAGTATCCTTGGGTAAGATATTGAACTCCAAGTTGCTCCCAATGCATTCATGCAGAAAAGTGTATAAGAAGCAGCACATTTGCCATAGACCTCTATAGGGCTGTTGGTATTTTTGCAACCACAGGTATGACACATTAAAACAGGATTTCTGCACTGGCTTCACTTTTCACAGCCCCTCCTCCTCCAGGTACTTCCCTGCCACGGTCCAAAGACATGCAGCTACCGGGGTCAGGCTAATTGGTCACTCTGAATGGTGAATGGTTGCCTGTTTCTCTCTGTTGCCCCTGCGACAGGCTGGTGACCTGCACAGGTGTACCCTGCCTCTATTAAAGTGTGACCTTTGTAGTTCTACTCAATACAAAAATATTCCAGAAAATCACGTTTAAATCCGACGAATGTGTGCAGAGATGAAGGAAAAGACTGCCAGTATTGCGGACCGCTGTAAATTCATTTTAACTGCGAGCCGTCACGTTGTTTCAGAGAAAGGACGCAGGTGGTGGATGGATGGGGAAACAACTTTGGAAAAATCCCCCTTGTTAAAAGAAAACAACATGGCTTCTGGGAAATTAGCTTTTTGGGAAGTCAAACAGCTGATTCACTCATGTTAAATAAGTGAAAGCATTTCCTGCAGTAAACATTTAAAATGAGCAGAGTAACAACAGCTGCATGTCTCAGGATTGTTTGCATTAACTAGTGTGTATGGCACTGCATCTATATTTGGCACTGGAATACATCATAGAACTGTAAATAGACTGCAGCAATAAACACCGCTGAGCTCCAGCTAAGATACAACCTCAGAGGAACTTTGGACTTTTTTTGTTTCGGGGCTTTAAATGATAAAAAGAGGTTTCTGATGTAATAATGTACATGAATGTTTTAATAGCACTTTCTTGCACTTTTGTCCTGTGAAAGCAGTTAGAGGCTTGCAGCTTTTGGCTAATTCATCCGACCGAGTCATCACTGAGCTGTTGGCAGCTGCTGAGTAGCATTTTTTTTTTTTCATGAAAACTTATTTTGTATTGCGAAGCATTTCCTAGAATGTGTAATTATGATATAAAATTGTAATAATGCAACAGGCTGTGTACAGCACACACTGTAACATACTTCTGTGTGTGTGTGTCTGCATTTGTGCTCAGATAGTTTCTGTTTGTTTGAACTTTTAATGCAATAAAAAGATTTTTTTTTTTTAACATATGACAATTTTAATTGAATTGAAAGGTTGTTTTGCAAATATACAGGATTATAAAACGTAACGTATAAAACATATAAAAAAGCATGCAAACAATCATAACACAGTTGTGTTCTCATAAGATTGCACACAGCACATGCATCATCTGGCGTGTTCAAAAATAGCCTCACATTATAAATTTGCCACTACAACCTTTTGGCACTCAGCATGTGCAGCGGCCTGCAGCTCTGACCCCTCAGCATCACAGTCCAGCCAGGTCACACTTTCTCGTGCACATGCAGTCAGCTGGACACTTAACACAGAGGTGGATTTCAGTCCAGACACAGCACCAAACATGGACCGACAACTGAGACACACAAACGGGGATCAACAAGGATCAGCCGTCAGTGCGAAACTGCATCAGGTGTTTTCAGTCAGTGACAGATGTGAGTGGATGTTCTCATCAAAGTCCGACCTTCAATCAAGAACCAAGAACATATCTGAGGAGCACAGAGAGAGAGCTGTGATGTTCATCACACCAGGAAAGTGCTGTCTCTATTTGGACTCCACAGCTGCACACAGATCATGCAGAAACACCAGGAGAGCGACAAATGTAAGGAATGTAAAAGGAAGCAAGGCTCCTATCCCAGCTGACAGGCCGAGAGGCAGGCAGGGTGCACCTGTACAGGTCGCAGCCTGTCGCGGGGCCAACACAGAGACAAAGACAACCATTCACACAGGTGGGCAGTTTAGAGTGACCAGGTAACCTAACCCCAGTAGCTGCACGTCTTTGCACTGTGGGAGGAGACCCACACAGATACGGGGAGAACAGGCGAACATGCCATTCCTGCACCAACAGACGCACGTTTTTATCATTCTTCTAGTTGGAACTGAATCTTTATTTATTCCTACTGAAAATTCTGGTTTCCATTCGCCTGGCTGAGAAGGTGACAAAGCCGGCTACTGTATCTTTGACGCATCTGTGGAAAAGGAAACGTCAGCAGCTTTCAGAGGGTGAGCAGGAGCTGCTGTGGCTGACCGCAGAATGCTGAACCGCTGCCGGGTGTCGTAAAAACGAGTCGTAAATGACGAGGAGAGCTGAAAACAAAAACTACAAAACAACATTTACATTTAAAAAGAAAGAACTTGTGTGAAAATCTTACGTTCCTTCTTGTTAGATTGTTGTTGTTTTTGGCCTAGTCTGCAAGTCGTGGAGGTTCCATGGAAAAGCTCGAGGAAGCAGCTGTGCTTTTAATGGAAAAATATTTTTCTAACCAGACTTTGACATCTTTAAGATGCTATCTGTGAAAAATACACATCAAAAATGAAAATCAGGTTTTATTTGTTTGGCATCTTTCCCTCATTGTGGTGCACCACACTGTGATGAGCTCGTTGCTGTCCTCTGTGGGTGGAAGCCAGGTCCCCCACCACCACCACCACCACCACCACCACCACCGCTCAGTTGGAATGCATTTTAGTGGAAACAGATGCACAGATGATTTCTGTTTCATCTGCAGAGTTTCCAAACTGCATCTTGTAGTTTTCTCAGATTCTCCGCTGAGTGAGAGAAGGAGGAATGATTCAGGTGAACGAGGCCTTTTCATCTTTCTGCAAGTTTACTGGAGTTACTCTTTAACCGGCTGCAGAACTCACAGAACAGCTGCTTCCATAATGGAGCTACTTTATTCTACAAATGTAGAAATAATATTAAAATAACATGCTGTCGTTCTAGTGCCCCCTTCTGCACACTATCGTGTTTCACCCGATGATACCTCGTAAATGTATTTTTAGTCGTGATCACATCTTTAATTCAGCTGAGAGTTTGCTTGTGAAATCATTTCCACACCAGCTGGATCAACTCAAACACACACGAGAGCAGCTAAAAGTAAAGCTGCTCTCACTCCTGAAAAGCACCTAAAGTTCTGACCCGTGTGGAGGAACTCAGTCTTTGTTAAAAACCAAACCTGAGCAAAACCTTCAGGTTTCATACAAACATCTTACTAGCGTCAAAATCATCCTGCTTAGCCGAGTTTCTCAGAAAACCTCAAATCAAAGAGTGACCTTTTAACCTCTGTTGCTCTGCAGCTTACTCCAGCAGCACCTGAATCGCCCAACATCACGAAGTTCAATGACGAGATCATCGGCAGGGACGAGCAGTTTGGCTCAGCTCGTAAACTTCGTTCGGCCAGAACCCGTGAATTAGTGACCTCGTTAGGACAGTTTGCATCTCGGATCACACTCTGGAAGCCAATTCCAAGAAGAACTATTCCCATCCGGAATCCTGACATTTCACCTGATATGTTACATTAACACTATGCGACTTAAGTATACCAAGATTGTGTAACAGTGAGTATGAGTGTGTACTTATCTGCCGACAAGCCTGCGGATTAAATCTGTCATATCAATTTAAGGAAGTAATAAAAAAAAAAAGTCAGTATTTCAGGAAGTGAACTGAAAGAATAAAACTGTTTGGTTTGGCTGCAGTAAGAAGAAAGCGGCGTACCACAGCCTCGTGCAGGAGCTGGTGGTTAAATTACAGCGCTGCGTTCAAGTGCACCTGGAAATATCAAAAGTATTGTCAGTAATACTGACAACAGGCGACATTTGGCACAGCTATTCACTAAAAGATCAAACTTTAATGTTACAAATGCGGCGCTGTAACACGGGTACTTCTGCCATCATTATCTTTCAGATCCTCCGGTTCACTTCCAGACTCACTTTTTTATTTCTTTACTTTGGTGCAGGTTCTGCTGCCCAAACTGCCCAGACCTCTATGAACCTCTATGAGCCATTTCAGTGATAGACTAATGGGAAACTGAATGCTTTTTGTTTGGGTGTTTTTGCAGGCCAAAAAATCCACATCCATCAATTCATTATGATAACTGCTAATCCAGTTCACCATCACGGGAGCGTCTGAGCCTTTCCCAGCTGCTCGAGGGGCTTGGGGGACACCCTCTGGAAACATCTCCAGTCTGTTGAATGGTTCAAAGCTATACAAGCACCAAATATTGGAGTACAGCTCAAACCAGTTTCAAAACTTCTTCTAATTCTGAATGAAGCCAGTCGCAGCCACAAATGTCTGTTCCACACTTCACTGCATCCCTGGCAGCATTTGCATATGTTTGGTGGACCAACGTAATCAATCGAATGCATGCGTACCAAAAAGAAAATACACGGTAGTGCTGTTCTGCAGCTGACTTTAAAGGTGAACTCAGATGTGTTGGCATCAGATTCTCAGAGCAGGATCTGAATGCGCACTGGAACCTCATTTGGATCGAAGGAGGCAAACCGATCTCCTCTAACGGGTACATGTCGACTACAAGACCGCCTCTGGGCACCGGCTTTGGATTCTTTAAACTGCAGCTCCAAGCCAAGAAAAAATGTACTTGTGTATTTATTTTATGGAGTGTTGATGTGTGTAGCCTTGAAGGTGATGTGAGACTAAGATTAGACTCAGTGACCTGCTGCCTGTCTCTCTGTGGTCTGTGTCTTTAATCCACCGTCACAATGTTGCAGCTATCAATCAAAATATTTGATTGTGTGGATTTCTTACTCAGCAGGATGGATATGCTCACTATGATGATGCCGCTCACATTGTTTTTGGCCAAATGACTCTCAGATCAGGGAAAACGTGTCCCAGCGCTCCGGATGGGCAGTACGCCACTGCTTTGTTCTTGGAATAAGGACATCCTGGTGTTTTTATTAGGTAGCCATATTAATGGGATATAGGATACATAGTAATGGCCAAAGAGTTCCATATAATGTCATCAGGAGAAGGCTTGGCAAATGTTTTTGAGCGGACATTGACAGCACCGCATGAGGTCAGAATTCCTCAGATTGCCATTAAAAGGTCAAAACTTTCGGACCACTTCAGCACACATCACATCGGCTCACACTGCAACAAATTATTGTGTGTTTAAATACGTGAGGACCTGCGGGGTGTACAGCGCTTCAGAGATGAACAAAAACACGGTTTCAGTGCTGGGATTACAGCTCATGATGTGTCAGAGTCACAGGGTTACATTATATACTTATTGCGCTCATGAGGAAAAGTACACCTTCAGCTAGCATGGAGCGTTATTGAATATACCAAAGTCCTGGATTTCTCTGGGATTTCTGTGAGAGAGATGGTGTGAGTTACAGCGGTGAGGTCACCCAGGTGTGGATGTACTCACAAACACACGATGGCGTTCTTGTGGGGGCTCGCTTCAGTAACAACAAACCAGGTCGCTTAGCCTCAAACAGCCCTTTGAAGCATCTTTGTCAGAGCGTTCTCACCATTTCAGCCTTCTCTATGAGCACACCAACAGTACACATCAAGTTCGCATTTAACACATTCAGAACATGTTTGCACAAGAACACACACGTGCAGCCTCACACACACAGATCTCTGCACACCTGTGGCTACATGTGCTCAGTGCTGGTGCAGTTTTAGTCGATGTAAACAGATGCCGAAAATGACCTCAGAGGCCAAAATGAAGCGACATCAAAATGAGAGGAAGATGAATGTTGTCTCAGAGGAGGGCCAGCTGTCTGTTCCTCTCTGTTTCGGTCTGTCAGCAGAGCTAAAAGCTCCTCGTGAATGAGGTCGCCTTGCGCAATATTTCTCACTTGCTCCAAATACAATCAGCAGTAATGTGTTTTTAAAGGAAAAGCTAAGATGTGCAGAAGCACTGGAGTAGACAGTTGTACATTTGCGCTATGCCACAGTGAAAATGAATCTCTGTCACAGGTCTCCAACATGAATGAGATTGTGGCTTTGAGTTTTAAAAGAGTCCAAAGAAATGAAGCACCAAAAATGACTTCCTTTCCTCAGACGACCTTTCCGTCACCTCTGACTTCCTGCTTTGTACCAGAGGCCAACCTCTCACCCGCTAACCCCCACGTGACACATCTGTGGTGACTGCTGCCCCCCAGTGCGCCCATCAGGTCCCATTGATGACTTCTTAACTTACGCTTCACAGCGAGCTCATGATGACTAAGCACAAACTGCTGAGGTCAGTTAGCGTGCTGCAGATGTTAAAGATCTTTGTTTTACCGGCAACAAGGAGCCGATTCACAGAGTACTAACAGACTTTATTATTAATGCATTTTTTTTAAAAGTTCTGATTACTCATTGACCATTTACGAGGTAACAAGTGAGAGTGGTTCCACGTCTCATTCACTTTCTCTCCAACGTTCACACAATCTCAGTGTGATGAACACACGGGAGCAACTCGGGGTTCAGTATCTCACCCAAGGATCCTTCAGCACGCTGGAGCAGCCGCGGAGCGAACACCGACCTTCTGATTAGTATAGACTGTACCATGGAGCAAAGGCAGGACAGCTTTTCTCCTTTGGTTTTCTTTCTGTTCTGATTGATTCTGCTGAGGATGTGACTGCACAGTTCCAGAGTTTCGTCACACGGCGTTCTTGCACCACCATCAGGATTGTTCCACATTCTTATTAAAGTCTCTCACAAAGAAGTAATTAGTCTCATAATGGAAGCCAGGAGCTTTACTCAAAAATAACAAATTAACTATACATACACAATAATGACAAGACTTGCAGTCCTTTGAAAGGATTTATTGCCTCTTTCTCGTGAAGTTGTTCATAAATCAAAGTGTTAGTCCGGTGATTTTAGAGTGGAATGAATGAGAAATGGGAGACATTTTTATATCCTAGCCAGTAATGTGAGCAATGTAAACACAACACACACCAACATAATCAGTCAGCCTTATATCTTAATGTCAATTAAACAGCTCCTGTGATTTTATCACAGCAATGTATCACAGCTATGCAGACAAATTCACAGTCGAGGCATGTTTCATGTCACAATCGGCCAAAGACGAACATTTCAAGTGCTGCCATAAACACATTCATCAGAGGATCGAACACAATCATTCTGCCTTTCCTGCCACGAAGCCCGAGACTGAGCAAATCTCTAACAGCAAACAGATCGTTTCATTTAAACAGAAGCGCCATCACTTCATTTAAAAAAGATCAGGGTTAACATTTAATACAGCATCATGCGTTTTATATTCCATCTATAGAGGTATCGGCCGGTGGATGTGGTCACTTTGTCTTTGATAAGCTAATCACCTGCTTAATATTAAAAACATGAGACTCAATCTCCTCATCTAAGTCCCAGGACGCACGTCCGGTGTTTGGAGCGGACCTTTTCTCAGGTCCTCCCCATCTGCCTCCTTTATTATTTCCATAATCATGAGTTCATCACTGGGTCACCTCAGCAGGTAAACTGCAGCTCTGGGAACAGGTTCCATTTGGAGAACTCTTCATGCCAATAAATGAGCTGCAGGTGTAAATCAGCCTGCTTTCAAAGCTCAGCGCTTCATCCTAAAACATCTGATCAGAAAACTTCATTATTATTGATAGCATTTGTGCAGCAACAGTTTCCTCTATCGCTTTAAATCTGGGTGATATGAATTATTACTGCATGTTTAGTATGGAAAGTGAGGCTAAACTTTGGGCTGATCTCCCTCAAAATAAAAAAAAAAAGACTTTCTGATAGTAAGTCCTACATTTCTGCTCAGATTCACCTCATTTTAACGAGGCTGCAGAATAGGTCGATTAGTGAGAGGTCAAAAAAAATGACAACAACCGCCTGCAGTTTGATAGCAGCTGAGCAGGATATGCAAATATTTCATTCTCCTGAGCGTGTAAAGTTGTTTAAACATGCAGCAAAATATGTAAAAAGTAATGAGTGGATTTGCTGCCTTGCTGATAAGAAGCACTGTGGAGTAAACGATCATGATTTTATCATGTAAACAAAGGTTTTTAGGTTTTTACTCCACATATTTTAAGATCAGCATCTCATCCAACAACTTCAGATTCAGTGATTCCGCAAACTCACAATTAGATTTTAGTGCCTCGTGTCTGGAGATCATCCATAAACATAAAAGTCAGTTTGTAACCAAAGCACAGTTGAGCTCAGGTTGTTAAACGTGTGTGATGACGTACAGGAGGATGGGAGCTGCTGCAGAAATGAGAAACTTAATCTCCATATTAATGTAACATTATCATCTTCTTAGCAGGAAAAAAAAAACCTCCTTCTGACCTCAAACATCATCATGTGTCACCAACTGCTCTTTGTTTCTGGAATTCATATTACAACCAGTGAGATGACCGCTGCGACTGTTCACAAAGCGACAAAAATAAGATTAACATTCCAGTGCAGACGCCATCTGAATTTGTCTCCTGCAGCCTTCACTGACTCTGCCTTCTGTGCAGCTTCTTAGTTGCCATTCACAGCAGGATTCAGAAAGCAAAGACGTGTTGATGTAGTGCACTGCAGCGCCTGCAGGGGGAGGTGTTTCAGGGACAGAAGACAATGCAGAGGCTCAGCTCTGAGAGCCACCTACTGGGGGGGGGGAGATGCAGACACATGAAGCTCCTCAGGACGCACACGTAGCCCTTAAAGATGGTTGGAGATGGCTTTAACTCATTAATGCTTCGTTTCACGTCTGGAGGAACTGACAGAGATGTGACTGAGTGATTCTACAGCTCTGTGTGTGTGTGTCATGTCTCTGCTTTGGGTTCAGTGTGTGGGGAGTACACTCGGTGTGATGCACGGGAAGCTACAGACACAGATGCGGGCGAGTCGATGATGATCGACAACTCAAAACTGGATCCAGTTGGTAGTGTTCTGTGCTCGAGACGGAGGTGGCACAGAGCTGAAATCATACAAACTGATATTAGTCCAGTTATTCAGGTGGCATCATGAAAGGGACAGTTCAAAGTTCATGCTTTCCTTTTTCACTAAAAATAATTTAAACAACTACGAATATTAATAATAAATTAATATTTAAACTCGCAGTTTAGATTTTTGCGTAATTCTCTGAGTCTCCAACACAAAAAGAATTAAAAAACATATCCGCTTCAGATATCAGTACTTAAAGAGATGCACGAAACCATAAAATGTTACATTTTTCTGCAACACTGTGCGTCCATTATTGTGTTAGAATGGATGCTCCTCAGTGGAAACTGTGCCTCCTCATTCAGTGCATTAAACGTCAGTAATATCTTCCACTGTAGCCATGCTCTCTGGGACAGCACATGTTAGTGCACATCTGCACACAAACGTGACAGACTTGAGCAAAACTGCTAATTTACGTGTGTAGTTGGTGTAGTGTGTAAATGGCTAAATGATGATGATGATGTTTCTTCTTTCTATTTATTGCAACTGTTTAAATGTATTTTCAGCCTCTTTGTGTGCGGAGGCAGCTTCAAATCCATCAGCACCGTTCAGATGAGCCGGTCCTAATCGGTGCTCGCCCTCCCAAAGTCACTCAGGAAATCCCTCTTTGTACATTTGGGCGCAACATTCATGACACAAAAAAAAATTTAAAAAATTGCTTTCTTACCTTGCAGGAGCAGAGAACTCTCCCCAAAGAAGATCTGAGCTCGTGTTTCCCTGGAGCACTGTGTTAGAGTTGCTGCTGTCCAGCTGCAGCAGGCAGCCTGACGCACAGAGAGAGGCAGAGCTCATTAGCCTACGAGCTGCCACAGACTCGACTCATTTTCCGCAGCCGGAAGCTTGAAGACGAATGAGTCATTTAGCAGCCACTAATTAACTCTGCTAATTACCAGAGCTGCACAGAGAACATCACCCCCTCTCACGCACTGTGTGCATGTGTATTAATGCTTAAATAAAGTCAGTGCATATACCTGTCGCTGTGCCGCCCATCTGTGGAACTGTGTTGTGATTCGATAATCCCAATGAAGGGGGAGGGGCTATCTTGCCTCCAGGTGGTGGTGGGAGGAGTCCAAACCCACCTGATCCTTGTGGGCGGGGCTTATCCCTCTTTTTGCCTTGCTGCAGATGGAGAAGGGTGAAGTTAGGCTAATATGATGGAATAAAAAAAGATTTCTTCATACGGAATTTAGATATTTAAAGCATTGATAGTTAAAGGATCACACAATGCAACTTTTTTAATTTAATCGGGATTTTTAGTTTGACGTTGTTTTAAATAAAGCTTATGTGTAAATTCAATAAGGAAGATCTCTATCATTCATCTACTACATCCCTGGTGTTCAAGCTGCTAGTCTCTTCTTTACATCATGTCCATTTTCCCCCGCTGTCATCGTCACTCTGGCCCAATCATTTTCCGGCCCACCTTCTGTGAGCCAATCAGCCTTTGTTCCAGGTGCTGTAAATCTGTCCTGTCACTCTGCCTTTCAGACTCATGTGACCTGCCTCCTACCAATCTCCACCTCACCCCGGCCAGACACAGATTCTCATCCAAATCTTCACCTGCTTCATCTCTGCCACCACCAGCATCTAGACTCCAGGGTCCTGCCCTACTGTCCTACTTCCTACCATCAGAATCAGATTCCTACCATTACTGGACTCTGCTCTGCTCTGTAGGTTAATTGGAGTCCAAATATTTTAATACCCAAAGTCTGTATTTCAGTAAATGATGGTCAGTTCCTTCAAATGATTTCTCCTTATTGAAAATATTAATTTGCCTTTATGATGTGCTGCAAAAAAAACAGATTCTCTGAAATATTGACAAAATTAGAGTGAAAAGGCGTGTTTGTTGTTGTTTTATTCATTTATGTATTCTTTTAGAGACACTTTCATCTTTGACAAACTGGCTGTTTCCACACATGAAAAAAGTAACCAACGCCTTCAAAACTGCAGTTTTACCAGTGTACCGCTCCACAAGAAGTGTCTCTACAGATAACTACGCACATAGAAGCTCCATCGGCTAGCACAGATGTGAACTCGCAACATTAAAATGGTGCACACATTATGGTGCAGTACAGGAGACAAACTGGAGCAGCGCAGTGTGTGAGACGTTGGTCTTTATCTTTGTCGCCTGCTTATTTACCCCCACCCCTACCATGTGCCCCTTTTGTGGCATGGATTTATGCATTTTACTAGCATGTGAGCTGGTTCTCACCCCTATGTTGAGTGTAATGGTCTGTCCTTCTTTAAAGCCCAAGTCCAGCTTTGGTTCTGAATCCCCAAACTGAGCACTTTTACTGAGTTCATTCTCTTGTTTCACCCATCTGCAGGGAAGTAACACACACACACACACACACACACACACACACACACACACAAATAAACAATTTATCTCAGCAGTTTTTAGAACTGCAGCATCTTGAAAACAACAGTTTGCTTTGGTGTGGAGTTCTTGCAAATCAAATCAATATCTGAGGATTTTACTGTGTGTTAGATTCTTTGAGACTACTAAACAAGTCTTAGAATGTACTCATGTAAAAACAAACTATTTAAATGCAGCAGCCTAAGGCACAAAGTTCTGATAAGGCTCTAACACATTTGGTTAAACAGTCGGGCTTTCCCCTCCCTCGTTAAATATTTAATACTGCACAACTGAACCAGAACCTAAACAATTTTTTTAGCTTACTGCTTGCCGACACCACCAGCTAAAAGGTGTAGGGTGTAGGGTGAGGGGAAAGGGCTCAGAGTGGAGCTGCTGCTGCTCCACATCAAAAGGGCCCAGTTTAGATGGTATCTGAATAGGATTGCTCCTGGGGGGTACACCCAAGACACACTGCATAGTTTGTATCTCTCAGCTGGCTTGCAAACACCTCAGTATCTTCCCAGAAGAGCTGGAGGAGGAGGGCGGGGTGGTCTGGGAATGGATGGATGGCTGTATCAAGGTCTGCTGCTTGTTTTATTCATTTCTGGACAGCTTCAGCCTGACTAGTCTAACTCTGTAGGGGAACGTGGTTTTTACTCAATAACATCATTCTGCAGAAGAAAATACAAAACAGGAGCACATTTTTGGTTGGTTACCTAAGATAATAATCTGATGTCTTGATGTGAAACTTAGAAAGATTCTTCTCTGTCAGAATGGATGCTCTGCTATAAGTCATTAGTTGTTACAATCCACTGCTATGAGAGTGTCTAACAAGAAAAGAAAGTAATCTATTAAAAAACACTGCTCACTTGAAATGATCCTGCAAAGCCACGTTGAAGTCAAAAGCGTCACCTCGGTCACCAAAGCCAACTCCTATGAAAGCACTGCGACCTGCCAGATGATAATTCACATGAAGGCCAGCGCACAGAGGAGTTAAGCTGTTCGACAATGTGACAATATTTAAATCCTCACCATTGTCATCCTGTATCCGAAGAACAAAGTAGCGGCTTGAGTCGCTGACGGTTTCCACTGCGATCCCAGGATACTCCTTCACTGGTGCCTGTGCAAACAGCTCCCCTGCAGCAGCAGAGAGCATGTTAAACTAACACGCTGAAGGAAGAAGAGTCGCGCTTCAGCACAGATGGATGCTGATTCCCAGTGGAAACATCATCACTAGCAGGACTTTCACATTACAGGGAGTCCGCATCAATTTTACTACAGAAGAATACAGTTTAATGGAGCTTTTAGTGTAAAAGCCAGTGCTGTCATACCTGAGATTTTGTCCTCCAGTTTAACGTAGGCCACTTTGCCCTTGGCTGTGATCCTCATCCGACCAGACCAGTCTGGGGCATCAAGCTTCCAGTCAGCTGCCCTGCAGAGACAATTTAACAGCAAGTTTTCAGAGCTGCAACCATCAATTAGTCTGTTTAAAGCTCAATTAAAATGCCAATTATTTTTTCTATTAATCATTTGGTCTCTAAAGTAAAAGATTAGTAATTGTCTTTCAAATCAGCAGGAAAATGCTCATCAAGGGAAATTCTGCTTGAATAATCACCCAGAACCTGGCATCTGAGGTTGTATTTGGCATTAGGAGGCATACCACAGTGCATAAATTTATAAATGTTCTTTAATTTATTCATAAAACATAATATTTGAACTGCTACCATCACCAGATATAACTCAGTTTAAAATGGTTATCGTAAAGCAAGGGAATTCCTGGTTTAGTTATTTTACCTCTTAATGAATTTAATAATCTTTCAAATTAAACGATTAGGCTTCAGGACATTTTGGCTAAATCAGTTACTCAAGTGGTAATTTTTCTTATCACAATGAGGCCTCATGAGTGCTGATAAAAGTCAAAATCCAAGGCAGCGCCAATGAAGTTTCACTGAGAATAAGATGCACAAATGACTTCTTCATATTTATTGTTTTGAGCAACAAAGCCCAGAAATATTCACTGATCTGTGTGGTTAATACATTACATGAAAGCTTCATTTTTTTATCTAATAAATGTTTGAAGATGACACTGAAACATTTTGTGTATTTCAAATGAAGATTTTCTTTCATTTCTCTTGATTTAAAAATTCATTTACATTTCATTTAATATGTGCAGCCACTACACAGACTAAAGTGGGTTATTTGTTTGAAAATGAATAAATATCCAATAACATTGCTTTCATGTAGAATTATGATCAATCAAGCAAATAATTTCACTTTTTAACTGTTTAATTTTAAAGATTATTAAAAATGCATGAAAGCTCAAGAGAATTTTGCAAAAAAAAGGGGGGGAGGGGGGTTAAAACTGCAAAAATAAACCTGTTTTCCCAATTTTTAGCACTTTAAAACAAATCATGGCTTTCCTGGTTTATCTTGAGAACCCTTCAGATGTCCCATCATTACAGACAGAAGCAAATAACTTGGATTATATTCACAATATGCATTAATCTTCCACACTGGAGCGCAGTGTGGAAGGAGTATTGTTAGTTTTTGTTTGCCTTAGAGGGGAAAAAAACTTCCTGGACCAATATTTTCAGCTGTCAGGTGCTGGGGTGGGGTCATCAACAGGAAATGAATCCAGCCATGCAGTGGCGCAGGGTGCATATGAAGATTTTGTCTGAAAGGATGGATTTAAAGCAAACACTGAAGATTTCAGAGTGAACAGTTTGTGGAGAAGATCCCAGCTGTCACGGAGGAGAGTGGGGCTGTCCTGGCAAGCCGCCCAGATCGAGCCGGCATGATGACAAAAATCCCGCTCCCATCTCTGACAGCTCGGCGTCCCCCACTCACAAAACCAGCGAACCTTTCAGCCTCTCTTCATCGTTACAACACCTGAAGACGGATCTTCATCTCCCAGCTGCAGCATAAAGCCAGCACTGTCCCTCTGCGTGATCTCAAAGCATGCGCTGACTGTCGGGCAGTCAAAGTAGAATACCCAAACCCGCCCAGCAGCCACCTTTAAACCACATTTCACAGCAACACTGGAGAGCCGCCGGTGTCCCTTTACCTGTACGCGCGGTTTGAAGCTCGCGGCGGGATGCGGTAAACGCTGACATCGGGTTTAACGCACAGGATCGACTCGTACTCTCCCTCGGCCGCCATCTTGGTCCAACTGTTATTGATGTGGGAGTTGTGGTAGTGACTCATTTATTCAGCTCTTTCAAACGGGGGCGTGTGTGTGTGTGTGTGTGTGTGTGTGTGTGTGTGCGTGTGAGACTGCGTGGTTTAGGACGTCTAAACCGCCACACGACGTCAGTCAAAGCTCACACAGTAACCCTGCAGAAAATATTTAATAATGGTACTTTATTACTCCCGTGAAACTCCTTGATCTTCTAATTTTAATACTCTGACATAAGAATAGCCGGAATTGATGGGTATTTAACTCGGGAAATAAATAAAAAAATAAATATTTAAATAAATAAATGATGATTTTTCTGGGGGGCGTGGCCTGGCAGGTGCTGAAAACCGCGGAAGCGGAAATCGCCGCGTCGTGTCGTCTCCTCGAAGATTCCTGAATCTGCTCATGGTTAGTGCTTTATTTTTTTTTACTGTTGATGTGCGTGTTTAATGCAAAAAACGGCAGGTGTTATTCTGCACTAAAAGCAGCGGGCGTTTCATGGAGTCCAGCCCGGCATTAGCTCACTAAAGTGTGATATTTATGGCGCTTCCTGCTGGCGGGGCTCCGCTGGGCTGTTAGCCATATTGACCGTCTTCGGTCGCTCTCCGAGGTCCTGAAAACACGCACTGTGACTCTTGTTACATGCGCGACGGCTGCTGTGATTAAGACTGACTATCCAGTCGCGCTGTGAATACAATTTAATCTCTCTCTTTTTTGATATTGCTCAAACAAGCCCAAGGATGCTGGCAGCTAGCTAGCTTTTAGCTCAGCAAGATTCTGAGCTAGCCTAGGTGGGGGTATGTTTGTCGCAGTGGCAAAGCTGTCGCTTACTGTAGGTTTATTTACGCTTTGCAGTCATTTATGTGTACCTGCCACGGTGTCCGCCGCTGCCTCAGCTCTTTTATATGTTGACTGGTTTCTATTTGCAGCTGTAGGATCTGGTTTCTGACACCCTGAGACAAAGCAGCGGAGTCAGGAGGAAGAGGGGACCAGCAGGATGAACGCTCGCTGAGCCTGCAGCTGCACAAAAGAACCGAAAACCGAAAAACACCTTTTACACAAGGTGTGTGTGTGTGAGGATACAGTCACATTAATAATATTAATACAGTTTGTGTGCTCATTAATTGTAATAGGTGGAAGTACCTTCATCAAAAGCCAAATTATAGATTTAAAACAAAGGAGACAAAAACAAACAGGCCGGTAGCTCAGAGTTTAAATGCCCCAGAGGGAGGTACAAATAAGCATGACCATATACAGCTGGATAACTGAATTCAGTGTTTTGGGGGAAAGCCAGTATTTCAGGGCACACCTGTATTCATACCTGCATGACTGTGTTTAACAATATTTTGCATGTTTGTGGCACCTCCATTTTATGCAACTGTTGTTCCACTAGCTAGCCGCTCTCATGATTCTTACCAGCTTATGAAAGCACTGATAGACTTTTACAGATTTTTTTTTTTGTTTGTTTTTAACCTTTGGACTTTTTCACCTTTTATTTATAGTGCAGTGAGGATTAGACAGGAAAATGGGGAAAGAGCGAGTAGGAGAGGACACTCAGCAAAGGCCTCCGGTCAGAGTCGAACCTGGGCTGCTGCATTTAGCCTTGCAGCATATGGTTGCTTGCTCAACGTACAAGCTAAACCAGTGCCTCCCCTTGAACAGAATTTTTAAAATAATTTTTAGAGGAAATGAGTAAATCAACAATTTATTATTCAGCAGTAATAACAACAATAACAAATAAATGGTTGTTGCTAAATGTCAAGACACCTCCTGGACACACACTAACCTGGACAGGACAGCATTTGGGAACCACTGGGTTAAAGTATAATAATATAGCATTATTTATTAGTTGATTTGGTTTATATTAATGATCTGAAACAGAGTATTAAGCTTTAAAATAAATGTAGTGAATTATGTGCTGTGACCCTCACCCTGGCACTTCACTACGCCTCTATTTCTGTAACCTCATACATTTTATTTAGTGTGAAAATACTGGCTGTATGGAAAAATTGGGCTCCATCATCAGCTAATTTGCTCTCATTGATGGAAGGACTGACCTGAATGGGCAAGCAGCTAGGTAGTCGCTGGTTATGCTATGCTAGCATTGTGACTTTTTACTAAAAACTTACTAAAATTTCTGCTTCACATGTGAACAGATCATGTCCCAGAAGTCTTGTGAAACATTCATGCTCTCTTTTGCAAACCTTCCACAACTGGGAGTAGTTCATGCATTAAAAACACTTTTATTCAGTGTTTTTATTAGTGGACATGAACACAATTTTAGAATGTTGCAGAAACCTTTGCCTGCCTTAGTGCGGTTCATAATAAATCTTATACCGTTGGAAAGCCTGTTTATTTCTCCTTAAATGGAGCCACATTTATAAGGAAAATGCATTTGTGGGTTGAGCAGCAGAGTTGAGTTTGTGGGTTGCACTGTTGACTCTTGTTTGGAGCTCCTGGTAATCCAGGTGCTTGTTGCCATTAGAGGCAATTTCTGTGTGGAGAGATATTGAGATGAGATTCTGCAACCAGTGCCAATCCCATAGCTCCACAGTCTGGGACCAAACTCGATCCTGCAAGATGATAACGCTCACCCCCATAGAGCAGGTTTATCAGCGTGGGCATGCTGTTCCTGCAGGAGTGACCAACACAACCACAGTGACTTGCAACAAATGCTGGTTGAAGAGTGGGATGCCGTTCCACACCAATGTGTGACCAACATGAAATGCCAGGCTGCTGTGACTGTGTAGGGTTCTTCCACGTGCTACTGACGCCCCTGTTTGTTACATGAATAAATTGTTAAATTGTCGATGTGTCTTGTTTCTCCAGATGTTAATCATCCAATCCAATGAACAATGCCAAACAAGAGTCAACAGCAGAATGAGCTGCTCAACCCACAAATGCATTTCCTTAGAATTAAACAGGCTTTCCAACAGTATAAGATTTATTACCAACAAGCATTGTAAGAACATAGAAATAATCCACCAAATGGGAATTTTCTTAGTTTTTGTTCTAGGTTTATAAAAATTATGTATGATTATCAATTAGCTTTATATGTGAATGTGGCTTTAGATGAAGCTTTTATGGGTAATGAATCCTAGTAATGTCTGTGAATGCTTAGAGCATTCACAGTATCGTTATTGTACATTTTTAGGTCGTTAATAACTTCAGCTATGTTTATGCTACAGAAACCGTTCTGGTATCAAAACGTTCAGCTTCTTCGGAAAAATTTCTCTCTAAACTGCCGCTGCATCTACAGCATTCACTCTCCAGCCATCATTTTACCATCAAAACGTAGAGCCAGTTCTCTACTTTCAAACAATGTGTCTCTCAACTCTGAAAAATGTAAACTTTTCAAACTGTGAGGGTTCAAGCAGAGACAGTACCCTCCTGCTCCTCCATTCGCCTCTATAGTAATTTTCGAGAGATGATTTTCTCAAAACCCAAAACGAGCCTTGTTTTGAAACTGCTCCTGTGACTTCATTTTTCAACACAGGAAAATAAAAATTGCACCACTGTTTAGAGCCGGTCCTTGTGAAACTCACCATTCAAAAATTATTTTGATAGGAGCTACGGTTTTTGATTTAGAAGCATTTGTTTGACAGGTGCGCCGAGGCAAATTCAACAGGGCTCTGCCACAGAGTGCCTGCATTTCATCAGTGACACGGCTGTTTTCATTTGGTAGAGCAAAGCGTGTAGGGGCATTCTGATTGGCTGATGATACTTCAAAGTGATTTGTGGAGCATGTAAGTGCTTCAAAGCATTTTTTGGCATTTCAGCTCCGACCTTTCAGCTGCAAGCATTCACAGTTGCATTTCTTCAGGAAATGCATTTTCTAGTTGAAAAGTTTCACAGTTTAATTCTTAGAACACTGTTTTCTTTTGCTTTGTTCTCATGTGAATCAGATCGCGGAGGTTTGATTCTCCACCTCTCCCCCGGACATCATGACGTCCTCTATGCTTCGTCGACAGCTGAAGAACCTGGTGCAGAACTACTCTGAGGCCGAGGTCAAGGTAAGAGAAACTACAATCAAATTGTGTGGAACTGCAAATTATAACGTTTAGTCTTTCAGTTTCATATTATCAACTTACATCTTTCTTTTTTTTGTATTATGTAGTTCAGGATAGCAATCAGGTAAATATATTATGATGATTATGTATTATTTTATGCACATTAAGTAGTACATATGTGGCATCTGTGGGAACATGGATAGCTTTAAATTGATGTCCTCTGGTCTGGCAATTACTTATAGACATTCACAAGCTCTGCACTTGAATTTCTTTGAATCGGGGAAAAGTGGAGATGAAGTCCTCATTTGGGAGATGATCTCATGAGACATGTTCAATAATATCCCGTAGAACTGATTACTAACCATTTTAAGTTACAAGTCGTGTAATGAGATGTTCTGCTTCTGCCAGGTCTCCAAAATCCTGCTGTCAGCATTTAATAAAGTGGCATCTCAAACGCTCTTTGCATCTCTTGCAGGTGAGAGAGGCGACATCCAATGACCCGTGGGGCCCATCCAGCTCTCAGATGGCCGACATTTCCGACCTAACATACAACGTCGTGGCCTGCAATGAGATCATGACGATGCTCTGGAAACGGCTGAAAGATGACAAGAACTGGAGACACATCCACAAGGTGAGCAGCAGCAGGAGCAGCACCAGCAAAGAGACGGGTTAGCAGGAGAGGTCAGGTGCTGATTTAAGAGTTGATTCATTGTTTTTATTTTGGATTGGATGTTGATTTAAAAATCCTCAGTTATTTACAAAAAAGAGGTGAAAACATTCATTTTCAGGTATACTCCCTATCTGCCTTTACAGCGTGGAGCATATTTGGAGATGCGTATTTGCATCTGCAGTTTACAGATGTTCCCTTAATGCACCACATGCAAAATCACAATAGTTCGATAAGAAAACAGATATAAGGTACAACTGTTAAGTGTGTCTGTGTGCGATCATGCCAGTTTTGTTGCAGGTTTGCTCCAAACTGCATGAGTGACTGGTTGAAGCCATCTGTCACAGGAAACCGGAGACCATAAATCAATAAATTCAATAAAAACACGTCCAGCTGTCTTTAACAGAACCAGTTTGGGTTTTAAATTATCACAGCGGTGAAATTTTGATGTTTTTGATTAATATTTATTTTTTCAAACCAATTCGAAGACCTGTTTCTGGATTGGATCTTGTTATAAAGTTGGAATGGGGTTTAAGTGGGAGCAGGGATTATCAGACTTTATTCTCCACTTCCCCATTTTCAGTGTTTTTTTCTTATAAATTCTCCTTTTTGTTCTTATGGTGTTCAGTTTTTTTCTTTTATTTGTTTTCCATCCTAGTCCCTGACACTCCTGGAGTACCTGCTGAAGACCGGTGATGACCGCGTGCTTCTGAAAATGAAAGACAACATCTACATCGTTAAAGCTCTCACAGAGTACCGCTTTGTAGAAAAGGATGGCAAAGATCAGGTGATGCACACTTCCAGATAATATCAAATGCATGCAGCCTTCCAGCTTTCATTAACTATTAATTACGTCATCACACTTCTTTAACCTTCTTCACAACAAGAATGAAAATGTCTAGTTTTGCTGCCCCACACGGCTGTAAGAAACACTCAATTTAAAAACTTTTCAGAGGAACAAACAGATTGAATTAAATTAGATCTTAAATAGTTTCGGTCTTGTTTTGCAAGACCTGCACCCTTTGGGGAAGGTTTTACAGGCTTAAATTATTTTTCTGAAATGGTTATAGCCAAATCAAATTTGAATGCGTGTTTGTCCTAGGGTGTAAATGTGAGAGAGAAGGCCAAGGTTGTCCTTGTTCTTATGGAGGACGATGAGAAACTAAAGGAAGAGAGAGATTTTGCCGTCAAGACTAGAGAAAAGACTTCTAAAAGTGCAGCTGGTGAGCTGTTTTTGTTAATATCACTGTTGAATGGCCACTGTTCCAACGGGTTTTCCTACCAATCATGTATATTATACTTTCCCTTACTCTCTAACCAGCTTCATCAACGGACAACGTTAAGGATCCAAACTACAAGCCCTGCTATGTTCCTGGGGCCACAGGGCTTCCTTCTTTGACCAACATACCCTCTGTGGCTGACTTGGCTGCTTCCTTCGCCGCCCGCAAAGAAGAGCGTGTTAAACAGGAAGCTGAGAAGAAAGAAACTGAGAGAAGGGTAAGTACAGTGCACAGGTGTAGCAAGCTCAAACATTACACCCCTATGATGCTGTCCAGGAGCTCTATTACAGCTACAAATAAACATTACAGATAAATGGTTTTGTAACCTGCATGTTTACATTCAAACTGTTGCTGCTTTATTGCCTTAAAAGAACCTAAAAGAATCTCAATAGGCAAACATTCACTGAGAGGCACGAGGCAGACTTTTATATTTTATTGAAATTTGATTACCCCAATCCAAGATCCTGCAGTGATGGTCAACTTTGGAGTGACTGAGCCAGCAATTTTCTTTTTTTATTATGTGGCTGAAAAACTCTCTCAGCTTGCATATTGTGCCATTAAATGGAGATAGTCACAGCGATTAGCATTTGGCATACAAAATGTAATTTGGCTCATTTCTGTATTAAAGCACAGCCATTTAGATGCTAAATAATTGTTGGAGTTAACCATTTTGTAACTGTAACATCCTAGGCCAAGCTGAGTGAAGAAGAGCTGAAATGGGAGGATGCTGGTAAAGACCCTAATGTTAAAACTGATGCTTGGGGAGGAGAGGAGGAGGAGGAAGTGAAAACAGACCCGTGGGGAGCCCAAAAAGAACCCAAAGAGGCCACAGATCCATGGGGCACTCCTTCAAGACCTGACACAACTGAAACAGCAACTAGCAGTGACCCTTGGGGGGCTCCAACAAAAACTGAAAAAGATCCATTTGTGTCAGAAAAAAATGAAGATCCTTTTGCAGCACCCAAAAATGGGGAAGATCCTTTTGTGGCACCAGAAAATGGGGAAGATCCCTTTAGCGCATCAAAAGATGACCCTTTCAACACCCCAAAGGACAGTTCAGACCCTTTCAGTGCACCCAAAGACACAAAGGACCCGTTTGCTGCTCCAAAAGATAAACCAGACCCCTTCAGTTCTTCGAACAGTGATCCATTTAATGTCCCAAAAGATGATCCGTTTAATGCTCCAAAGGACGATCCCTTCCAAGCTCCAGAAGATGACCCATTTATTACCCCTAAAGATGATCCTTTTAGCACTCCAAAAGACGATCCATTTCATGCCCCTAAAGAGGATCCATTTCATGCCCCTAAAGACGATCCATTTCATGCCCCTAAAGACGATCCATTTAGCACTCCAAAAGATGATCCCTTCAGTGCTCCAGCATTAACATCTCCTAAAGAGGACCCATTTGCAGAAGCACCATCAGAGAAAGATGACCCTTTCACTGCTCCCACAACGCCACCTAAAGAAGATCCTTTCTCAGCACCAACCAAACCTGCTCAGGACCCTTTTGCTGGACCAACAACACCACCCAAGGACGATCCTTTCTGTGCACCATCTTTGCCTGCAAAAGACGACCCCTTTGCTGCCTCAGCATCTCCACCTCAAGAGGATCCGTTCACCACAACATCGAAACCTGCAAAGGAAGATCCCTTTGCTGCGCCAACAACACCACTTAAAGAGGATCCGTTCGCAGCGCCAGCCAGTCCACCAAAAGTTGATGCCTCGGATCCCTTCAGTGCCCCTTTAGTGAGCTCGCCACAAGCTAGCACAGATGCATGGGGAGCCCCAGCCACTTCTCCACCAGCCACTGCGTCAGACCCCTGGGGGGATGGGGCAGGTGCTTCTTCACCCATGAATAATTCTGACCCATTTGGAGATGCATCCCAAGTAGACAATGACCTGTGGGGAGCTCCAGGTAAGAAACAAATACATGTTTGTGCTTCAATAATCATTCATGGAACTTCAAGCCGACGTATTTTGCTTATTTCTAACTTAATATTGTTATTGGATTCTTTTAGAGTAGCTTTGCATGATTAAAACAAAATCTCGACTGTACTTTACACTGAGCCTTGGTGCGACCTCATTTATCTGAAATAAGATGCCAGCTTGCTTTGATTGGCTGGCCCTCACCAACAGGAGGTGGGTGGGGGCTGCTGCACTCACAGCCAGAGTGCCTAAAAGATCATATTTAAGATTTTTGCTCTCATTGCATTCAGAATGCGTTGCAGCACTGTTTGTAGAAAATTTGTGTATTTGCTTTTAATTTTTGAGTTTTACTGGGCAACATATGGCAAATCCACTCACAAACAGGCATTAAATAGTAATTAGAGACTGATTTTGAAAACCGTAGTCACATGTAGCACTTACTTGTTTTTGCTGAAGAAGGCTCTGAAAAACCGGAGGAGTGAACCTTGTCATTTCACCATAGTTTGAACCCACCTGTTCTATCTACCTACCTAGCTTCAGCTCCTGTTAGCACGGATGATGCATGGGGTGCACCTGCTGCTCCTTCAGACTCCTCCCCATCGAGTGACCCCTTTGGAGATGGAGCATCTCAATCCAAGGATCCCTGGGGTGCATCAAGCAGCACAAGTGGCAATGGCAAAGGTAAATCATTGTTTGAATACATGTTAATGTGATTTTTTTTCCCCTCATTTTTCATATGAGCAAACGCTGACTGTCTGCTGTGTACTCAGTAATAACCCTCTCTGATTGTTTTTAATCAGCTAAATGTTTTAATCAATATACTGAAACTGCTCACTCTAAACGGTCATTTGCATGAGTGACCGTTTTCCTTCATTTCATCTCCATCCTCCCATCAATCAGTAATCGCCTAACAATCGTAATCTATTAACCTTCTCTTCCACTTTGCTCCCTCTTCTTCCCTGACCTGTCCCAAAGAAAACACCTTTTAGAGTAGAACTGGACCTTTATTTTATTGCAGGAAAGCACTCGGAGCAGGAAGACGACATGTATAGAAGGACTGCTTCCTTCTTGGGCTCGGCGGGGGCATCGCTGGTTGACTTGGATGATCTGTTTTCTTCTAACCCCAAACCCAGACAGCGCCCCCCCATCAACACCCAAACTCAAGCCATCGGTAAGGATAGAAAAACGTACGCACCACTCTGGGTTTTCCCTCTGTCCCTCCATCACA